>CABFWO010003417.1:0-88256 GCA_902155825.1 Timema genevievae
AAATGTATAGAAGACAATCTTGGAATCTTATAGTACGCTAGAAATCAGCTTGAAATCATGTCACACTACCATAAAGTTTTTAAAATATGTGTTAATAACAAGGAAATCGAGGTTCGAATCCCGTTCAGGTGTACTGTAGATTTTATCTTAAATTATTTTCCACGCTCCCTCCCCGCAAATGTGGACACATTTTCATTACATTCATTCATGGTCGTTCCTAAACCAATAGTGCAAATATTATGTAAAAGTATAGACCGGACGAATAATATGATGCAATTCTTTTTTAGAATAAAATTGAGTCAAAAACTTACAGTACTCGATTAATTTTCAGAAGAGATAATTTAACTGATAGTAGGGCCTAATAGATATTTCAGGTAGGCCTACACATGTTTTTTAAATTTACACAAAGCAAACTATACATAAAGGTTGGTTTAAAGATGTCAGTTTACTGAGCATTATGATGAAACTCGTTAGTTCTAATGAAATAACCTTCTACTCCTCTGCAATATCTCTAATTTCATGTTAGCCCGGCAATTCTAACCTACATTTTATACAAAAGTGTGCGTTTTCATGTTAGGTTCCTCGTATTAAAAACAATATTACAAATAGGCCATCTACCATATTATAAAGTAATGATTATTAGGCCTATGAAATCAAATAACTTGATTTCTACACATAACTTATAATAGACAAACTATTGATAACTAGGCTAGTACATAAGTTACCTGTATTATAGTTATTGTGATGAATTGGTTTTTTTTAATATAAATTTGAATTGTAAATAACAAATTTAATCGTTGAAATAGGTGGAAAACACGTGCAAACAATTAAAGTAAATTGAAAATTATCTCACATTTCTTGATATTATTATGAAAATAATAGATAGTATTATTAATAATTATATCACTAATAAACTTCACGTTTTTAAGTTTTGCTTAGATAACAAATCAAAACAGCTGACAGAATAGCTTTACAACCGAAATAGACTAACTGTTTTTAGACAACATTGGAAAAAGAAAATTAACTAACAAAAAAGTTAGTTCCTAAGTCCCCCATAGAGAGCAGCAGGTAGAGATGTATGGTTCCAGATTGGCTCATAGAGCGCATCATAGGTAAGAAATCAGCTAAGGAAAATTTCATAGAGAGCGATAAACGAAAACAATTATATATTATAATATATGAACCAACTTTAAGGCGCTTTAAGGCGCTTTAACTTCTATGTTTGACTTTCCAAAAATTTTAAATAGGCTATAATTTGCTCTGAGTAAACTACCCTTAAATTAATTTAGTTTGGATAGGAAATTATTATTATTATTTATTATTATTATTATTATTATTATTATTATTATTATTATTATTATTATTATTATTATTATTATTATTATTATTATTATATATAAGTGAGTTTTTACCCCAAAAACTTGTATACGAAGCTATTTGTTATGTCAAACCCTTCCTAGATACCTTCAACAAACTCTTTTTAGCGGTTTGTAAGATATTAAAATTTTTGGAAAAATCATTTTACAGTAGTACCCTTCTACACATTTTCCCCCAAAAACCAGTTTTATATTGCTATTAGTCATGTCAAACCAATCTTAGACATAAATTTTGAACAAAATCGTTATAGCCATTTTCGAAAAATTTGGAACTAAAAAAAATACTATTCACTATTATTATATATTTTTCTAGAACCACGTTTTACTACCCGTCCGGGCTATACGCCTATGTACTAATTACACTAATGCGTTAAGGATTAGGAAGGCTTCATTGGAGGAAATGGATTCACATTTGCGTGGAGGGAGTGTGGAAAACCATTTAGGGAAAACCTCCCTCAGTGCACCTGACCGGATTTAAACTCCGACCTCCCTGTCTTCGAAAATCCAGTCCAAAACGAGATTAGTGCGTTAGACCACACGGCCACCAGAGCGGGTTACTCATCAGTAAACTAGCCTTTATTGAAGGGCTAGCCGCTAGGGTAATAAAATAAGTTTTGTTTAATACCCCTATAGTATCTAAATATCACGGCTGAACAAAATTCATCAAACTGTTCTGAATCCGTGACCAGGGAGAGACAGACTGACAAACAGACCGGTTTGTAAAAACCACTTTTTTAGTTCTGGTTCACATAAAAAGTAAAATGTTTTCATAATCTTGAGATCGACTTTTTTCACAATCACAATATCTTCTCTTGATATGAGAGAGTTGAAATAGAGTAATTTATTAATGTTATATATGAATAATGTGTTGTTTCTTAAGCAGGGTTTGAATTGATAATTTCCATAAATTTTAGTCAATCTTTCTTTAGAAAATGTAATAATAAATTCATTCATTCTAATTTTAAATCTAGAACAGACACAGCATCCAGCCCCCAGCCGTTAGTCAGTCACTGTGAAAGCTAACCCCACCATTCACTAATGATAGTTTTAACGGATATGCTGGAATTCGAATCCAGGATCCTTAGCTCAGGACACCTGCACGCTACCAGCTGAGCTAAGTGGTTGGATTATTAAATATTTAACATGGGCTGTATCTTTCAAGTTCTATTTGAATCGTATCAAAATGTATTTTTCAAGTTTCCCCACGACTATTTTATTATATTTCAACCCTATTGGATGGCCGCATTGTCTAAGGTGAAATGCTCACAATAGATTAGACAGCTGACTACGGGTAGATTGTGGTTAGAAACCAGTTAGATTTGCTGAGGGTGATTTTCACTAAATAATATTCCCACTCTCTCCACGCAAATGCGGATACACGTTTTAAAGATTCAAGCTTCCTCCTTCTTAACTCCTTAGCGTAATTGAATAGTTCATTTAGAAAGGGCTTTATTACAAAAATTCAAAAAAAGAGATATAGCCAGCCACACCTGTGTTAATATAACGTAGTTGCACGTTTCTGTATAGAAAGAGATTCATTCCAACTATTTATATGAGAGTAGTGGAACTGCAATCTCAGATGACAGTTGAGAAAGAGCTTTATTCCTATCGGTGTAAAAATGTGTTTGGTATTATTATAATTGATTGCAGAACATGTGATATTATTTTGTGTTTTTTTTTAATAATGATATAAATATCTCAAAGCTCAGCTAGTAAATTATAAAACAAGTGATGGTTACAATGTTGTGTATAATAAGCTCCAATATGTAATTATTTTTGTTTGATCATAAATAACAATGACAAAAAAAAGTATTAATTTTTCAAAGTTCTGCAATGAAAATATTAGTAGTATACTCCTTTGGAAAATTACTTGCTTTATGTTAGACCTAAAAAACTTTGATTTTATTAGAAAGGGTATTATTCCATATTTTATATAATAAAATAGATACACTTATCCAAAGAAAAACATGATCTATAACATCTCTATTGCTGTAGCATTATTTATTGCGGCATTAGAAATTCATTTTATTTTTCTAATAACACTTCTTCTTTTTAATATCCTGAAAAACGTGGATTTTTGAGTAATGTCCTTTCTAAAATGAGCGATTCAATTAGTACATAAGCGTATAGCCCAAATGGGTAGTAAAACGCGGTTCTAAAATATATATTATGTATATTTGAAAATATTTTAATTTGTTTTAATGTCTGGTTGCTTGAATAAAGGAACACAAACTCTAAACAGAGTAAATACAAGGATTGTGATAAAAAAATAGCCAAAATAGTTTTGTAATTTTTTGGTTTGGCACAGTCTTGGCCATGTGAGGCTTTTAAATAATCCCCTAGTTTTTTATTATTATTTCGACCATCTAGTAATTTAATTGTATTTTTTGTGATTTTGTAAACTTTTTATATACATATTTGTGGGGTGTTAGTAATGGCCGCCTTGGCAGCACGTTCGTTTTAGTTGCTCTTACCCGGGAATATTAACTATTTAGAGTGGTTCCCTGTTAGCTTATATCTTTGGTAAAAACAAAAAAAAAAAGAACTGTGATATTATATTGATCCTTGAACTCTTTTATTACATACATTATTTTGTCGTCATTTTCTATTGTTGTTTATTTTTCCGACTTATTTTCACTTAATAAAAATTTATTTTATGGGATCCTTCTTGATTAGTTAATAGTTCATGAACCCGCCACACAAGCGTGTTGCTAGGTGAGCATTTCTGCTGCGCGATGGTAGAGTGAGAAAAAATATTAATCTGGTTTTTTACTACTATTTTTTTTTTTCAGATGGGTCATTTTTGACGAGGAGGAGGGCCAGAAATGTTTTTTGTAATGGTTTTAGGGATCAGAAAATTGTTGTTCTTAATTTTAAAAGTGTTCACAATTTTGTATTAGTTTATAAAAGGGCTTTATTAGAAGCTAAGATAATTTTGAGGGAATCTCACTGCCAATTTTGTGTAACTTTGGGGGTAATTCTCGGAATATGCGCGGCTAAGTGGCCTAGGTGGGAGGATTCCTGAAAAAATAGTGGGAGTGGGTGAAAGCGTTGGAAGTGAGTAATGGCTCCGTGGCGGAGCCCCAGACATATTTTTTATTATGAAAGGAAGAACTTTCTAGCTCTAGTGAATTTATCTAAATAATTAAAACTAGTACGGATGAGTGTGCAGCAGTTTTGACAGAGGTGAAATTCTATCCAGCATAGTCCTGTGTGACTATGTCTTTTTGCAACGTGGTACGCCGGTACATGGTGAGCTTGTTCTATCTCTGAGGAGGACAATGCGTGCAAGATTTTTCTTTTTAATTTCATCTGAGTTTCCAAATTTCCTCTTCTTTCTCTTTTAATGGGCGATTTCAAGAAACCAATATATATAAATATCTAAACTATCCTAACTAAATTTTGGCCCTCTAAGGATACGGGGAGTACCAGAATATGATACCTCTCATCTCGTCGTCGTGGGGATCGAGTCATCATGGGAATCAAATTATTATTAATTTTATTTGTAATACCTTTTTATCACTTTATTTATCCAATAACCAAATTTCTAGCAATCTGTATTTTAAAGCAAAGTAATACTGTACATAATACTGTCGATAGGTAGGGAACTTGTTTTTATTAATATTGGAAAAGTAGCACAATTAATAAATCATTTTTTTTCAACTTTATTTTTTAAATCTTTATTTACATATTTACAAATCATCATTTTTTTTTGCAAGGGTCTGTACAATACTAGTACCCTCTAAGTAGGTCTAATTTTTTTTCTATAATAGTTAAAGCTATTTTCAATAATTTTGGGAGTGTGTTGTATATTTTTCGTGCTCTACCGCTCAGCCCTAAGCCGAGGTATGTATAGGTCTGTGTACTAGAACAGCTTTATTTTCACAGGTAAGGTTGTTCATTTGGTTAGTACATGTTAACTTTGGTGTAGCCAAACAATTCTCCACATACTACCCAGCAGAAGTTTCCCTGACCCTGTATATTTATATATATATATATATAATATATATAATTATATATATATATAATATATATAATTATATATATATATATACAGGTTCAGGGAAACTTCTGCTGGGTAGTATGTGGAGAATTGTTATATATAATATATATAATATATATAATTATATATAATATATATAATTATATATATAATATATATAATTATATATATTATATATATAATTATATATATAATTATATATATAATTATATATATTATATATAATTATATATATAATTATATATTATATATATATATAATTATATATTATATATATATATAATTATATATATATAATTATAAATATATTATTATATATATTATTTTTGCTCTCAATTAATAAATATATATGTATTGTTTAACCAAAGTCCAAATATATACAACGTGTTTCTAAAACATTGCATCAAACTTTGGCAGGATACTCCTTGGGTGAAATTAAAATAATTCTCATAAGCAACCTAGGGTCCATCTTCAATATTAAGGGCGGTATACACCCCTAAAGACAGAGCTAAAAACGACTGTTGTGTGAAATATAATGAAAACTGCTAAGGGTATTACAACGAATCTTTGTATACTACTTATTGAAACCTTGATCATTAATAAACTAAATGTGCTGTTACCGTTACCCCCCCCATCATGTAAAAAAGGGGGGGTTGTAACACATTTTTTCTAAAATCAAATATTTCAGAGTAAGTATTATCAATTTTTACTTAAGATTACAAAACAGGGAATCAAAATTAACAAAAAAGGTGTGTTGGAGAAACAGTCTAGCTTTCCCCGTTTCTGAGATAATCACACAAGTTTGAAATCAGAGCCAAGTGCAAATGCCTACCAGGTAGGCAGCCATAATCGCAGTTTTATTTCGCAATGCAGTCGTTTAACCATTTTTACTGGCACGTTTGACTATGTATCACGTAAATTTGGTAAACAAGGCTGGTTTGTGTGTTATGATGGAGAAACTCTGATACTTTTCCTTCTTCATAAGCTCCGATGTGTTGCTATTTATTACATTAGTGAGTTATGCTTACACAGTTCACACTTGGGTCGGATTTTATTCATTACACTCACTGGAATATTGAAAGCTACATTAAGAAATACAAATTGTAGTTATTGCATGTTTTAGTTCCTAGCTTCAAACGCAGATTCATAGAATGTGTTCATAATGGTGGCCCCTACCGTTATTGCAATAATTGAGGCGACTTATCAATGACTGGCATATTCTTTCGAAAACAAGTGGAGTTTCTTGAACCTTATCACATGCAGCAACTATCTTGGCTAACAGGTCTTCCTCAGATTCAACAGCTGTCTCGTACACCAAAGCTTTGACAAAGCTCCACAGAAAGAAGTCTAACGGATTTAGGTCAGGAGAGCGTGGTGGCCACGCAACAGGCCCACCTCTTCCTATCCATCGGGTAGGAAATGCAGTGTTGAGGTAGTCACGCACAGCTCTTGTGAAATGAGGTGGGGCACCGTCATGTTGTTGCCACATGCGTTGTCTAACGGAGAGCGGTACATTATCGAGGAAATGTGGCAATGCAAATTTCAGAAATTGGTAGTAGATGTGGCCAGTCAAACATCGTGGCATCAGGTAAGGGCCAATGAGATGGCTAACCACAATACCTGCCCAGATGTTGACAGAAAATCTATGCTGGTTGCCCATGATGATAGTTGCATGAGGGTTCTTGTCATTCCAAATGTGACTATTTGTACTATTAAAATAGCCTTCTCTGGTGAATGTTGCCTCATCGGAAAACAATATTATAGTTGAGAAATCAGAAACCACTCCGCACTGCTGCAGAAACCAGTCGGAGAATTCATGTCAAGGAGCATAATCTGCTTGCCCCAATGCCTGCACCTTGCGCATGTGGTACGGATGCAGCAGCTGATCATGCATGACACGCCATACTGTGGAATTGGACACATTCGTTTGATGCGCAATGGCACGTGTGCTTGTTGACGCGTTATCATACACATAATTCAGTACCTCCTCTTCAACAATTGGAGTGCGAACATTCCTCGGGTGACCAGCTCCCCCTCGTAGCTGAAATGTACCTGTTTCACGCAGTCGCAGAGTGACATCGGTGAAGGTCCGGTGCTTAAGGTTGACGTCGCGCAGGATATCTATCGTGGTACAACCGTGTAGCTGCTCTTGCGTTTCCTCTAGCTTCACCGTATGGCATGACCATGTCTGTCATTTCTGCGTTTGTGTACTTTGCCATTTGACTAGTAATACGCGCAACATGCAGTGAAGTCGTGTGGACTGATGCAGTCTGCTCGTGAAGGGAGGGGAAGATAGAGATAATAAGAGTGGGAGAAATAAGGGGGGTGAAGCAACACAGCTTTATTGGCTCCCTAACTGGCAGGAATTAACACTTGTCTTTGAAATTAAACATGCATGATTATCTCAGAAACGGGGAAAGCTAGACAGTTTCTCCAAGACACCTTTTTTGTTAATTTTGATTCCCTGTTTTGTAATCTTAAGTAAAAATTGGTAATAATTACTCTGATATTTTATTTTAGAGAAAATATGTTACAACCCCCCCTTTTATACATGATGGGGGTGGGTAACGGTAACAGCACATTTAGTTTATTAACGATCAAGGTTTCAATAAGTAGTATACAAAGATTCGTTGTAATACCCTAAGCAGTTTTCATAATATTTCATACAACAGTCGTTTTTAGCTCTGTATTTAGGGGTGTATACCTCCCTTAATATTGAAGATAGACCCTAGGTTGCTTATGAGAATTATTATGATTTCACCCAAGGAGTATCCTGCCAAAGTTTGATGCAATGTTTTAGAAACACGTTGTATACACAAAGAGCGTGTTTTAGCTCGCGTAACCCGACGTATTGTCAAAGACACTAAGGGTAGCCCTATTGTAAACAACGTCTTACTACTTTCTGGCTCATCCGAATATTTTCACTAATTGGGTATAGACGAGGAAGGTAGAATTTAAAGTAAATGTGCCCGTTTCAACGTAGGAGGAGAAGGAAAAACAGTTTAGGAATAAAAACAACTCAGTGTATCCGTCCAAGAGTCGAGCTCCTATCTCCCCGTCACTAGTAAAGGATACCACACGAGAGTGATTTATTTGACCACGTGTCAATCCATGCGGGTGGCACTACCAAAGATTATTAAAAAAAAAGCACTGATATATTGACGGGTGTCTATTTGTGTTTCATTATTTGGTTTATATATATACAAATTAGTTCGAGTTACACAGACAGACACGTTCGTCACAACTCTTATTTTTAATATCAAATAATAAAAACCTTTGAAATTCTATTGTAAATAAAATTACACAGGTTAATATATTATTTTTGAAATCTACAAAAAAAAATCTCAGAGGTCCCAGATCTTACTTTGATATGTTATAAGGAGTAGTTAGCGTAAACCCACATTGGTGGACACTCGGACACTCGGAGACGATGACAGGTTCATCTAGTGTGATTTGATGGTGATGAAAATGTCCGTGTTCTAATCCTGTGCCAATGTGTCGTAACGGGGCTCCTCAACGGTTTCCTACTTTCCTTCCATACATATGCGGGTACATTAAATATTATATTTGACCTTTATTATCCTAATTCTATTAGACTGATTAAAAATGTACATCCCGGACGGCTGATAGCTGTTAGAAGAAAATTATAACTACTCTGAATATTTAAATCTATAAAAATTGAATGGTTCATTTATGTAATAAGAAAACTTACATTTAATTAATTAATTTTAAAACTCAATGGTATTTCTAACAGAAATGTGAGCTGTGTTATAATATCATATAATGTATATTTACATTAAAATGAAAAGCTGAGTGAAGTTAAACATTCTCATGCTGAAGTATGTAAGGTCAGTGACTGGAGAAAATGGCAACAGCTCTAGAGGTTTCCTTAGTACTGTTGTATTGTATGATAGAACAACCTCCAAGAAATAGACAATATATTATACAGAGATCCGCCTCGGTGGCATAGTTGGCTAACGCGCTAGTCGCGTTGTGCTCGACCGCCGAGGACGGGAAGATCGATGTTCGAATCTTGGTCGGGTAAACTGGGGGTGGTTTTCCACTCTCCCTCCACGCAAATGCGGGTTCATTTCCTCTAAATTCAACCTTTCCTATTCCTAATCCATTATAGTAATTAGTACTTAAGCGTATAACCCGAACGGGTAGTAAGACGTGGTGCTAAATATTAGTTATTATACAGAGGGTGAGGAGGTAAATACAAGTTTTCTGAATATTGAACAAAGAAAAGATTTGTGTTCAAGTAAAATACATTTAACGCCACCCTCCCCGTAGTGGCAAGAAATGTTACAAGAGTTTAAGTCTCGAACTAGGAAACGTTGGCCTCTTGAAGCATTGATTGACCTTACAAAGTCTATACTTGAAGCTAGCTATTAATTAGGCTGGGACAATAGACACACTAGCTAGTGTGTGCCTTTTTGAGCTGTAAGCATAGGGAGTTAAATATAATAAGATACATAATAACATATACACTGAGATTACTAGGTTCAGGGCAAATGTTTAGCTTCCCAGCTTGTCATTAACACATTTTTGATTAGAATATTTCTACAATTGCCACCATCGGTGATCGTGAGGCATATTAAAACATTTAAGTTAAATAGCATTAATATAGGCGCGTATTGGACGCAAGTTTGTGCATTAAATTATCTTTAAAGGCTACGTGCTAAAAATTTACAGAAGCCCCGGGTTGTGTGTTACATTTCCTCGACGGATTCAGCTTAGGCTTAAATGTCATGGGGTTTGTAAGGCCAGGTGCGTTGGCGGCCGCTCAGCGCTACAATCCCCATATAGACTCAACCATAAAGAAACAATACAACTTTTATTATTATTATTATTATTATTATTATTATTATTATTATTATAAACACGTCTTACTACCCATTCGGGTTATACGCACTTACGCTAATGTGTAATCTTAGGGTGATTGTGAAATGAAATGGAGAACCTACACTTTAACGTGGAATCCAAACCACGGTGGAGGCCTGGCACTCCCCACATTCACAAGATGTGATTAATGGGTGTATACCATTACATCACAAGTCCATTACTTCGCATGACCATTACATCGCGTTTTGGGAACAAATACATTGCAGGTCCATCACGTCGCATTTCCCCCACCTTTCTACACACAGCTAACCCTACTCTGACGTACAACTAGAGATGACTTGTTTCAAGGATAGTGTGCCTGACTCTCAACTCTAATTCCCACTTTGTAGATAGGGCTAATTGTAAGGATAGTGTGCCTGACTTTCCCCTCTAAAGCCTAGTTTATATTGTAACACAACATGTTGGCCAAAACTATCTCAACAATTTGTGTTACAATATAAACGTACTCCCAACTTGTTGGTGTTGGGAGAGCCGGTCAGAGAAAAAAGTTGTTTTGGATCATTTGTTGGAGATAATAAACGACCAACCCAACATGTTGGCCGAGTTGGGAGGTTCTGCGCATGCGCTATCGAGTTGAATGAGTCTCTAGCCTTGGTGAGGCATGTGTTTTATTTTCAGACTAGTTTAACTTTTAAAATCGGGGTTTGCATAATTTTCTGATCATTGAATGGAACAAGGCTAATACAGTTAAGAATTAAATAGCCAAAGCTATTATTTATGCTTTTAGTGAGGATTACTCCATCTAGATATCATATTCTGAAAATTGAAAAATTACACCAGGACACGGGACTCGAACCTGGGACCTTTGGCTTATTACGGCGATGCTCTAACCACTGAGCTATCCAGGATTCGTCCCGTTCCCAGGGTCATTCTTCACTCATATTTTAAGGCAGAGCCTATGATGGACGTGTGGAAATCATCGGCTACAAGTATGTGATTATATTAATATCACGAGATATCAGATAACGCAGCCATCTTCGACTTGGTAGTTGGCTTATTGCTGCCATTTGTATAATTATTATAACTGTACTAGATTGCATATTAATAATTAAATAGCCAAAGCTATTATTTATGCTTTTACGATTTCCGCACGTCCATCATAGGCTCTGCCTTAAAATATGAGTTATGATATATTACCATATGTACTAGGCCTAGCAGTCCTTGATATCCTAATTCAAATGGTCTAGAAGAAAAGGATTCTCAAATAGCTAAACCATTACTAAAAAAGTGTAGACAAAGTAAAATTGATCATTATGTAGTTTTGTTAGAGCATAGAAATCTCCCATTTTAGGACAAAATATAACTCCTGCTCAGATTCTAATGAGCCGCAACCTTAGAATTAAGTTGGCCATTTGTAAACAATTATTATTGCATAAGGTACAGGAACATGCTAAATAGCTGGTTGAGCAAAAACAGAGTTGTAACAACTTTTATTATGATAAGACTGCACATAAAAGACCTGAATTCCAATCCTAGTATTTGCAGAGTAAGGCACGACACTATATGGGAGCCAGCACAGATAGTCAGGAAATATGAAAGTCCTCGGTCAGGCATAGTTAAGGATGGAAACAATAATATTTAGCGTAGAAATTCAGCCCTAGTATTCCAGAAAAATGATAATTGTTATCAACCCACAAGCTCTTCTAGGGATCAGAATAATCATAGTCCTAACTGTCCGGATAATGAACATCAAAATGACCAATAACTATATAGTGCCCGATCAGATAGGGTAATACGGTAGCCATCAAAGTTTGATGATTAGGCTAAGTGATCTTTCGTAAAGTTTATGTATCTACAGAGTGTATCAAAAAAGAAATGAAGGTGTAGTAGATACTCTCTTAGGATTACGTGGGTACCATGGTAACCACTGTATTAGTCATAAAAGTTTGTAATGGCAGACAGCCACATTCTTCTAATATACTGAATCTATTACACTAAGTTAAAGCTTAGTAATATATAATACAAGTAATCTAAATAAAGATTGAATACAAACAGTACTACAGTTTTATTAATATCAAAATGTTAAAAAGCATACATTACATAAAGCTTATAGGTGACTATTTAAGGTCACTAAGATAATAAAGTGTTTTAATATCCTTATTAACAATCAGATGAAATTGTGTTTTTCAAATTTATTTATCTATGATGAAATACATTACTGTACTATATTTCTATATTACATTTAACTATGTTTTTACTGAAAATAAAAACTTTCAATAAATAGGCTAGCAATATTGTCCCAGAAATGTTAATTTTTTTAAAATATATAATCTCACTAATTTGTATATTCTCATGAAATATAAAACTTGATTAGAATATGGAGTAACACTTAGACGATATTATTAAAATCAATAATATTTTTTTATTTAAATAAGTACATAAATTTCACCCTAAGAGCAATACTCCACAGGATCCACGCAATTAGTCCATATAAAAGAACTTTGATTGTTTGGTGCGCAATGTAGAACCTAGAATAATAACAACACAGATTAACTCTAAAATTGAGCTGTATATTAATATTATAAAATAAATAACATTATCAAATGCATATATAAATGCATCTCTATTTATTGAGTAAATAAATGTAGTGTTTACATACATTCTTCAAATTATAAAAATCATATGTTGTACTCTGTGTTATTATGGTGTGTGTTTAGCAAGGATTTGTTAAATTGACTAAATAGTTACGTTTCCAAAATATGAATTATAACAAATATTTTTTTAAATAAACTTATTCAAATTATAGAAAAATCAAATGTAAAGATATTATTTCCTCATATTGGAAAAGGCTTGTATTTGTAGAAATTTGCGACCCTATGGATTTAAATGGATTATTAAATATTAACTGTCCCCTTACGAAAAAAGTGGGTTTACTAATTGTGTATGTACTTGTATCTGTACATTATATTATGTTTCTCTGAGCCTGAGGGCACAGCGCTAAGAGCCGAAAGGTTTGTTGGATTTGGTTCAAACTTTACATTTATATATTGTATAGTAATTATTGAAAAAATCCATTCTGCCTGTCGCCACCATCAAACTTAATTCATTCTGCAAGCTACTTTCATTCTCACTCATTAATACGGCATCATCTGCATATAACAGCACTTTCACTTTAACATTGTACATTTGTAAACACCCGCGTCCTCATAAGCATCCATTATACACTTATCCAAGAATACATAAAAATTCATGGAGACATAAAATTACCTTTTCTGACACTCTATTCAAGGCCAAATCATTCGCTCAAAGCTCCATTCACCCTAACGAACGCTTTACGTCCATCATACAAAACAATAATTGCATTTATTAGCCATGCATTCTTATCATATTTTCCAAAAACATTCTATAGCATAATCCTATTCACCTGAGAATACGCTTTCTACAGGTCTACGTAAACACAATAAACTTTATTTCTTACTGCCATACAATTACTCAGTCACTTGCCCGAATGCAAATATCTGGTTCATGCAAACTCTACATGACGTGAGACTACATTGAACATCCCCAACTTTGGTCCACAGTTACTATGCGCACCCTCTCAATTTGATCTCTCCCAAAAATGTTGCCTGGAATAATCAATAAACTACGAGTAACTATCCTAAATTTTAGTAGTCACTGTCTTTGTACAAAGGAACAGTGACAGCATTCTTCAAATTATTTGGAACATTCAATATCCTAGCATAAGCATTGAACAATTCACACAATATTGTAAGTAGTACCATACACTCACACTAATGTATTTTACTTGTGATCCAATTTAAGGCAGCAACCTTTGTATTTCATATAACTTCATAACTCTTTTGTCTCGTTACTTCTTTTACTCGCCATAACATTTTCCCTATTTTATGCTACTTTTTTACATTTTCGCCATACAATTTCTAAAAATCTCTCTTCATCACACTGTTATAATACTTTCCTTTTGATTCTAGCTATAAAATTAAATATTATTTGCTATTAGCTGGTTTCTGATTTTGAATAATTACACATAAATCAAATTGACTTTAACGTTTTTATTAGATAATTATATAATATAAATGTTTATAAATGATATAATAAATTTATTAATAGGAGAAAAATGCTTTTACCGGTAGTTTCGTGAGATTGAATTTTGAAAATTTGAATGTTTATCAAAATAGTTATAAGTTCTATTTTTTAGATGAAAATTTTGGGAGTAGAGAGTTTTGGATAAAGATAATGAGGGTGGATTAAGTATCGAGTTTGTTTATTTTGAGATATATGCACAGTTTATTACTTAGCCTATAAGGAAACAGCGTGATTAATTATGCATTGCATGTATACTTTACTCTATTAATACATAACACCATTCACTTATATTTTATACATATTTATTATAATGTACAGTAGTTAGAATTATAATATAATATATGTGTTTTAGAAGACACTTAATTTTAACAATTTTGTTAAAAATGGCTAGTCTTATAGTTTCTTACATTATAAACGGTAGTGTATGTTTAATTTTCTAAAACAAATTATTTTAGTGTCGTTAAATATTTTGTAAATTTGTTTAAAACTATTTTAGGGTTGTACACAAAAATTTTAATTATAAAAAAAGTATTGTTAAAACTTCTTTCAAAATCTTTATTTTAAAAATGTATCTTATTGTTATCAAGGTTATATTATTATCGTTTAGTGAGAACCACTTTTTTTATTGTTGTATACTGATAGTTAATGTTTGAAAATTTTGTTTCACATTATATAACAGGCCATATGAGAATATATTCATGATTCTTATTTTTTAATCACCAGACCAATGGTATTTTAAATTTATATCATGGATACATATCTTCACTGAATAGATATGAAATAAATTACATCATCTTATTGCGTTATGTAAATTAAACCTTTTCTTATGTAGAATTAAACTATATATCTCGAAATCTTAATAAGTTAACTAATTCTTCTCTAATGTTTTATTGTGTATGAAATATAGTAGCTTGATTCCTGTTGGTGCATAAAATCATCCTCTCTTAACTCTAGATTTTTATTATACTCGAAATATAGAGCTTTTAGTAGATATGACCTGCACTTGTAGTCCAATAAAGTATTAATAGAAGTGCTTATCTAATCATATTAACATTATATATACATATATATATTAAAATTTCACGTTATACTCCACTATCCCTTCTACCATCAATGATTAAAGTATTTTTATATAGTTCAAGCTGAACCATATTGGCTTACAAGCTTGCTACCTCTAAGTATAAACTAGGGAAATGTAGTACTTACTTCATCAATCGAGCTTTTCCTGCAGGAATAGTATCATCAGATTCTTTGAAAATATACTTTCTTCCACCGTCTATACTATTTACAAGAAAGTCTTTATAGTCCAATGTACTGACATCAAAGAAGAATATTTTTTTATCGTTTTCACTCAACGAATTAAATAAACTCATACATTTATCGTTATTGAAGTCCCAATCAAACGTTGAGAAGTATTTAATGGCCAAAATATATTTGTCAATCCTTTTGTAAATCTTTAAAACCCTGTAAATATAAAATATTTGTAAATATATAAACCATTTTTTATTTTTAATAATCTAAAGGGACACTAAAACCATTCTAAACAATTCTAAAGTATCATGTTTCAAATAATTCCTTAATATTTGTTTCTACGCATAAAGGTTAGCTTAATTAAAAATCATCTGATAGTAGTGAATGGTGTTATGCTTCCTTCATTACATGTTCCTAGCTGAATGGAGAGTTCAAGCGATTTAAGATTGTTATCTATGGAGGATAGTGAGAAGAAGAAGAAGAAGAAGAGGATAGGAGTCAGGGTCGGAATCGAAGCACACCTGAGGGGATGAGGCGAAGAAAGTTGGTGCTCGTAGGTGGTGAAACGATTGTGATGAATAATGAAAAATAATGATTTCAGACTGTGGAGCGTCGTCAAAGAGGGAAGGCTAACAACTTCAAGAGCCTATCATGGGGTAGCGAGGACCACTTAGTGTGTACCCCTAGCAGCGGAAGTATTAGTAAAGGAGGCCCAGACAAAGGATCACCGGAGTTGGGCTAATGTGGGAAGCGATGGAGACCAAAACTTATCAATAGAAGCCACTATTCACCCCAAAAAGACTCTGATATTTCTGGGGCTGCTCACAAGGCCAAAGTAAAGATTCCTTCCACTAAAATGTGTGATGAGTAGGCATACTCCAATTTGGCGAGAAATATTTGATCCAAGCTTTGAGATCTTGTGAAGTTTTGAGGCAGCCGGGAGATCGAGTGCGAATTCAATGTAAGTCAGAGGAGTCTTAAAGCTCTCTTGAGAAGCTTAGTCCTAGTCTTGGTGTCTAATATTGTTTGTACAAGCTGGGAAAGAGTGCCTGGTCAAGGTCGTAGTTAAGGAACTTCTGGCCCAAAACCAACCTTGATGAGGTCTAGGGAGAGCTTATAGAGATAGATATCCCAGTTAAAACCATCATCCAGATACTCTCCTGGTGGAAACGGAAACGGAGTACCGGATTAAAGCAGAAATGACCTAACTTCGTCCTCTCTTGGGGACCATGGGGACAATGGGGACTATGGGGACTATGGGGACTATGGGGACCATACTGCAAGTTTGTAAATTCTTACATTCCTGTGCAGTTTGCACATCTCTTTGAAGAGTTACAAGTCACCTCCTGGCTCTATTTAGTGCGAGAACTGTAACCATTTCAGCCACATGTAAAAGGTTGGCCACGCTAGTCCAAGGTGTTTGTTCAGTGGAGGTAACTATGAGAGAGGAGGGTACCTGGTGGAGAGAATAGAACCATTCTGAGGTCACTGCACTGCTCAGAAACACACTCTCTGGCCTGGTGGGGCTGCCCGATGTACAAGACCTTACGGAGGTGAGGATGGCAGGAGCTTTCATTATTCGAGAAGGAGGGCAAATGCGCTAAACGATGGCCAGAAGATATCAGGGAGCAATTCACAATGGAAGGTGACCGTAAATCTTCATCCCACACTGAAGCCACTGATAAAATCTATACCATGTGTATTATTAGGGAGACCAACCCCTCCTTCAAATTAAGGCTCCCAACAATTCCACCATCCTGGAGAAGGCCACAGCTAGCTCCTACGCCCCTATATTCAAGGATCTGCCAAATCCCACATCTTCCCCCCAACCTCACTACTCCTTCGCTTCCTTGTTTTAATTCTAACTTCCACAGCTCTTTCTCACCCCTAGAAGCCATTATGCCCTCTTCACTCTCCCTGACTTCTAACCCTGAGGATGAGGCTGATAATCTCAAAGATTGGATTGGGCTGCTTGAGGGGATATTAGGACTGGATACTTTGGTCACAACATCAAATCTCTTAAGAAAGCCTTAGGATTTTCCAATAAACATCCATTGCCATCTGGTCGTGGATTATATCTTAAACTATCTGGGCTTTCATGGTAGCACTCCTGAATAGTAGACTGCCAGTGTTGAAGGAGCTCACGGTTGAATTCTAGAATCCTAACGGAAAGATGAGAAAGAAAGCTGAGTTGGAAATATTCCTGTTTATGAATCGTGTAGATGTATTGTTGTTGGGAGAAACCATCATCAGCCCCATGGCGAGCTTCTTGTTGGCAGAGACTATATATAATCGGAGTGACATAGCATAGAATGGGATGGCAAAATTTGTCCAAAGACGCATAGATACTTACGCCATTTTTATTCCTCCCATTCAACACATGGAAGTATCAGCTCTCCAACTGGTGGCCTCTACTGGCTAGGAGTTTCTCATCTCCATCTATTTCCCTTTACAGTGTCATACAACACAGCCACATACATGGAAGAAATATTACGAGACACCACTCTGGTTATATCGGTGTTGACTTCAACACAAAGCACCGTTCATGGGGCCCCAGGCTTATGGATGTTTATTGATCAATATTATATGTTGGATTATGATCCCCACCCCTTCAACCACATCTTTTACATTCCCCTTTGACACCAAGATGTCCTGGTCTTCGTTGTCACCAGATGAATCAGATATAGATTTGTTGTTATGTCTCTAGCACAGCTGGACTAATAACACAATCCCATTTTTGTGATCCTGGAACGCGCGGTGTCCTTTAATAATACCTCAAAAAACCCAGCCTGAGACAAACTGACAGAGACAGATCCACAAATGTATTTAAAGAAAGGGAAGTAGCCTCCCCTACATTTTAAAAGCCAGCAGAAATAGATAATGTTTAGTAGTTCATAGCTTCTCTAACCAAGGAAGCCCTCGAAGCTTTCACGACATGACACCATCATAAGAGGGTTCCCTGGGTTTATTTTACCAATAATTTCTCTAGGCCCCTCATGTAGAAATATTTGCTCAATAATGCTAGGCAAACCTTGAGATACCAGATTGATAAGGCCAAATTGAATATCAAAATCCCTAAATTTCACGAAATGTTCTAGGAATACCGAAACAGTGTCTAGGAAGAGAATATTGAGAGCTTGTGCCTTGTTACAAATTACGAGGAAATTGATGTGGTCCCCACAATAAGACTGACAATTGTGTATTAGAATGGGGTGGGCCAGCACCAAACAGGAGAAGGTCAATGCTCTTTTTGAGTAGTTACATATGCAGTTCCTACCTATTGACAACCCATCAAACTCTGGTCACAAAGCACACAGGGAGGAAGTTATCATTGTCGTCTCTTGCAGACCCATAGATAAACCTATTCTACATGAGCTACAAAATGTGTAGGGTACTAGCCGCTCTGAGACTAAACAAAACCCCTGACCTATCAGAATTATAAACACTGTCCTCAGAAACCTACCCTTGGAGATGGTAAACATTCTAGTAGTTTTATTCAACGACATCCTGTTCCTGAGTCACTTACCTTAGATCTAAAAGCACGCAAACAAACGTTGCTTCGAAAACTGGGTAAGGAATCTGCTCAACATTCGTTTGACTAACCGATCAGCTTGCTCAACTGTTTGGTCAAGGTGATCAAATATTATTACTGACGATACTTAAAATAAATGTTTGTAAGGGATTAATGTTGATGGATGAGAAGTCAAGTATCAGGCTGGACTCTAAACGTCTCACTAGCTGGCCCATCTTGTCAAGAAGCTCAAAAGGAAATTCGACAAAACGCTTATAGGTGCTGTCCTTCTTTGAAATTGAAATTCCTTTGCCGTATCTGGTAAGAATTACTCCTTTTTAACTTGAGTCAATAGATCTCCCCTCCTAACTATATGAGGTTGTACGATATTATCTATTCTAGTACACCTTCTCTACAGTCTTTGGCTACACCACATACAAAGTCAGAAGCATTTGGGATGGAGAGCCTAAGGGTTCCCTCGAGCCTCTTGTTATTTTCTATGATGACCATTTTTAGTCAATTTTTTAAATAATTTTTTAAATATTTCAACATTTCAAAAAAAAAAAGTCTTCAAAAACAGTTTTGTCTCCTGACGGTACTTGTTAGCACCAGTTTATGCCTTAGAGCTTAAATTGCTTTGGAATACTTAACAGCACACTAACACCTGTTGTAACTATTGTAGTACCTTTAATTCAATAGAGTAAAATAATTATTTCATTGTTGGTAATAGAGTCAACGTTTATAATTATACTATGATTTGTAACTGTTGTGTTGTTTACAAACATGTGAAGTGTATCATCGTGTTTATTTTTAATTTTGTTGAAATAGTGTTTAAAATGTTTAGTTTTGTCATTTATTCTGAACATATATGTCTGTATTTATTGTAAAATATTTATATATATCATATTATTTTATTGAAATAAAGGTTTAGTTAAGTGTGGTACTGGAAAGTACTATCAGATTGTGATTATTACCGGTGCCTTACAAATGTTTCACACAAAGCTTCCCAAAATAATGAAATTTTTTGACAAAAATAATTAAGAAATGATATTGGAACACATACCATTGGATAAATATGAAGAATTTGACATTGATTATGATGAAAAGGGTAATGACAACGTTGTTAATAAATTTGATCTTGGATTTCAAGGAAAACTTGATAGGGTAACAATTGATTTTGAAGCCAATGATGGTGACAGTTCTGTAAGCCATTTTAGTGTTCAATCCTACATGTGGAAATTCAAAGGGTATCCATGTCATGACAATGAAATATATGTATAGATACAGGGAATCAAAATTTAAATAAATTTTACAAATAGTCTTCAAAGAAAAAATGTAATCCGAATAAAATTAATAGAAAATAGAAAAAGAAAAGAATATAAATAAGTATATTTCACACAACCTCAATTTAGGTTAGTAGGCCTATTAGTAGGTATCAGAAAATGTATTTGGTAGATTGTTTATAATTTTACAACTATTTTATAACATAACTATTGAAAATTATATAAATAAAATAACAATTTGGATATACATTTTTCTCGTGACTATATAAGTAGCCTAAATTGAATATTGTAAATTTGGATGTTGACATATTTTTCTAAATTAATTCTAGGTTTAGTGGCAGAAATTTTTAGCGGTCATATATTCGTATATCCAAAAATGATGTGGACTGTGAATTATTGAATTATTCAGTTCTTGAAGACCTACCTTTTCCGTGTTATTTGTGTGCTAGACAAAAAGGCAAAACTCTTAACCTCATAAAAACATGTATGTTTAGGATTTTTTGGTATATAAATATTTTAAGTTGCAACCTTAGACGCACTATTGGTCTTATAGTGAAGACTTAGGGCCGTGACAGGTTTGAATTTAGTTGAATAATCTTTATGTCAACGACAATTCCAAAATTCCAAATGCCAATGCTGATAAACTATACAAGTTCCTTCCGCTTATTTAAACACTAAACAACCATTTTATGGCAGTTTATATTGGGACAAGAGAAATTAGTGTGGACGAATTTATGATTCTCTTCAAAGGAATAAGCAGTATTCAGATAAACAAACCAATGAAGCCCATAAAAAGGCCCACAGGATTTTGTGTACTGGTGATACGAAAGGTTTTATCCTCAATTTTGAAGTGTATCAAGGAAATAATGAAAAAGAAAAATAATTTGAGCAGTGTGGTTTGAGTAAAAGAGTTGTCCTTGGTTTGATAAAGAGTTACTGGGGGACTATAGAAAATTTTTTTTTATAATATTATTACTTCTCTGACATTACTTGAAATGCTAAATTTTTAAGATACATTTTCATGTGGAACTAGACGTTCTAGTCGAAAGGGTTTGCCCCCAAAACATGTTAGTTAAAAAACATGAAAAGAAGGGATTTTGAATATACGGTATCTTTAATTTGATATCAGTGTTTTTCAATGGAAAGGCAATATATTAGTGTGCTTTGCCTCAAATTTTTATGGCTCAGAACAGAAAAGTTTCACGAAAACAACAAGATTATTCTCGTGTAATTGTAGCATGCCCTGTTGTAATCTATGACTACAACAAACACATGGGTGGTGTCGACCTTTCAGACCTTCTTCGAGTAACCTATGTTTTAAATCGCTGCTCTAAAGAATTGTTGCATATATTATTTTGGGACGTTATAGGAATTACGTTTGTCAATGCCTATGTCATATAATGTGTGCTTTTTGGTGACATCCCTTTGCTTGAATTCAGACGACACTTTGCGCAAGGGATGATGAACAAAAAAAAAACTAACTAGTAGGAAGAGGATTCACGGTGAAATGAAATCAAGAGAAAGCAACCAAATTCTCCACGAAAAATAAAACAGCTTATACGATCGCTAAAGATGTTCATTTGCCTTGATAACAAAAGAACTCCCTTTATTATAGGATTAGTTGTTAAGAATCGTGGCGTGCTTGAAGTTTCCTCTAAGAAAAATACTCAATGAAAGCCATTCTCAAAGTGCACCAAATGTGCATTCTTATTGTGTTGCAATTTTTTTTTTGCGGAATATCATAATGTGTCAGTCATTTGATGGGAATTAATGGAAAAAATTTTAAAATATATATGTTTTCACTTAAATATTTTCGTAATAAGTGTTAACCTTCTTTAAACATTTAAAAAAATATTTGAGTCATTGTTATAAAAAATGTGAAACGATTGGTTTTTCTACTCCTTACAATCTGTTGTACTCAAGATTGCCACTTCCTAAAATTGACTAAAATTTTAATGTAGAATTTCTAAAAAAAGATTAGGTTTGTCTTTGAAGTCAATATGACTTGATTAAACTGTGTAAAAAAATTAAAAAACGTAACTTTTATAAGTTCAGACCATAAAGGGATAAACCACCACTAAATGAATTTTCACCCTAAAAATAATAATACAGTGCAATTTGTCATACTATCAAACACTCCCAATATTCAATTTGGATCAAATCGTAGTAGATATTTCTAAAATATCTCAATTGTTTTTAAAATCCCTCATAAATAAATTATCCTTAAACGAAATATTATCAAAAAACTAGTATACTTGGCAACTTATCATGTCAAACATTACCAAGGAATTAATTTGGATCTAAATTGTAAAGAATCATTTTAAAAATATTACATGGTTTTGAAAAAAAAAATCGTAAATATACTTCCCATAAACAAATTCTCACCCCACAAACATGTGTATGGTGCTTTTGTTATGTCAAACAATTCCAAGATATACATTTGAAATCAAATTTGTATTGGTATTTTTAAGATATTTCAAGTTTAAAACAATCAGAATTCACTAAACTAAGAACTTACTCTTACCCCAAAAACAAGTATACACTGCTATTTGTCATAAACCTAATCCCCGGATATACAACTTAGATATAATATTTACCGATATTTTCCACTGATCCACTCCATTGATATAGTGTCATGTGGATAAAATCCTAGATATCCATTCTAAACAAAATCATTAATGACATTTCCTAATTTCAAAAGTTTAAAAATATCACTCATTTTTAACTACATTTAAATTGAAGTATATGGTCAAAATCAAATAATGCTGAGTTATTACCCAAGAAAATCTAAATATCAAGTTAGAACAAATTCCATCAAACCGCCTTAGATTCGTGACCTGGAACATGCAAACATTACAAAGCTGCCAATTACGACTACGAATTTTAATGAAAACTGTTCGGAAAAAAATCTAATCCATACTATTATATTTACAATTTTGAAGTTATTTATATTTTTCTCGTCTGCATCATTTGAAATTAATTAGCATTTACAATATTTGTTTTTATCCACAGTATGCATTCACATATCTGTAGAGATAGGGTAAATTCGCTTTTGCGAAAAACGCGAAAAGAAAAAAAGGGTTGAAAATAGGGTATTTATAAGTTTTATTTGCGTTTTATGACATTTGAAAGTGTTTAAAGCTATTTTTATTTGGCGAATTAACGCGAAAAACGTGATTTGGAGAGTATATTAGCTAAATTATTCTATTTAGCGAAATAGACGCGAATTCCCTGAAAATGCTGTGCATTTAAATAAAATGCTGAAAATGTCTATAAAACGATGTTTTTCAGTGGAAATAAGTGATTAAAAAATCATTGAGTTTCACTCGTCTGTGTGCTTCAGCTCGGGTTTTACTTGCATCCTGTGCCTTCCACAGCCCATCCGGCTAATCGCCACATTCCGTTAGTCGTTGCTTTTATCATAAATCCTTTGTATAGGCCCTAAAAACACTGACTAAAGACGTTTTTACCTATTTTGCTACAAAATACTAAATTATGCCACAAAACGCTAAATTTCCAATAATTAATGATAAAAAAACTGAAAATTAATGCTATTTCACCCTATCTCTACATATCTGCAATGAATTGAATTCTATAAAAAGCACATCACTGTTCAAGTGTGAAGTTTCGTAAATGGTCCTCATTAATAAGATTTCCTTCAATCACATTTGTCTTCATTTATTGAAAGTTATGCATTTTGAATACCAGTCCACTAGTGGATATTAAATTGCAGATATCCCAGATGAGGTCATTAGACGCAATACATAAAATAACTAAAAATATACTTGTTTCTAAATATAGGTATTATTTATAACATTTATTATTTCATAATTATAACAAGAAAAGTCAAGCTTAATTATTCATTGTAAAGAAGGAATGGTAAGGCATTTGTGTTAATTTAAAGATTAATAATTGAAGTTAAGTCTTAATGAAGGTGTATATGATTACTTCACTAAACCGAGGTGTCTAATCTACGCACCGCTAGTTTTCCACAACGTTTATTGGGATATAAGGGAGAATTATAACTTGTTTTATAAAATATGTGATGGCCTAAGGTAGCAATAGTATCTGAGCTAAGCACAAAAAGATTTCATGGCGTTTAAAGTGATACATAAGGGATATAGAAGGTATAACAGAGGTTTGTAGACGATAATGTGTCTGATGTATGTAATAGAGATTGTGACAGAAATGGGAGCTGCAGATAGACAGATGGGTGTCGGAGACCATTAGAAAGAAAAGAAAAGTGGAGAGTGTGAAAGATGAATGGAGTATGGCTAGAGAAAGCATTGGGAACATTAGAGTGACAAACGAACATAGTAGAGAGTATTAAAATTGGGTGAATTAGAGAATATGATAAATTAAAAATATACAGAGTGTGACAGAAGGGATTAGCATTATATTTGACAGGCGAGAGAAGTAGAGAGTAAGAAAGATTCAGGTTGTAGATATATTAACAGATGGTAATAATATAAAATGTGACCTATGGGTGCATAAGAGTGTGTAATAGACAGGGGAGGAATAGATTGTGATTTATGGATGTATTAGAGAGTATGATGGAATTATGAATTAAAGTGTTTGTTGGTTGGCTGTATTAGAGAGTTTGGCAAGCAGGAAAAGTAAAAAAACTCAGCAGAACAGTGTATTAGAAATGATAGCCAAGGGGTAGTTAGATAGTGTTAAAAATTAGTGTTTTAGAGAGTGTGATAGATTTAATTAGTAAAAAGTGTGACACATGGGTGTAGTGGCGAATACGGTTGTTGGTTTATATAAATCATGTGACAGATGTTGGAGCTGTAGATTGACAGATGGGTGTAGTTGAGACTCAGAAAGTTTGGTTAGATAATTTTTAATACTTATATGTACGGGCTAACACAAAACATTGGGAAATTATAAGTACCAATTTTACTCACTAGATGGCACGGAATGAAAGTTATTAAGGAATGAATATAAGTTAGGCTTATAATAATAATTTATTCGTAAATAGCGATATATTGATCGATTCAAACAGTAAAGCATATGTTACCCGTACACTATTTATCATTTTTATTGATTTTATTTCTAGGTGTACCATTTGGAGGTGAAATAATTGTGCACACACATGTCTTGTTACTCGCAGACAAATAATGTTTATAATTTTATATAAGGGCTTTATCTTATTTATTCAATATACGAAGATTTAGTCAAATCCTCGTCTTTTTCTCTGGTGTGAAATTTGTCTTCCACATCTACAGGAGTGATATTGAATAATTGTCAAGCCTACTATAACTAAAATTTTATCTATTAGTTTTCATAAATCACGCTCTATAGTTAAGATTTCATCTATTTGTTTTCAAACACTCTTGATTAAAATGGTCTTCACATGTAAGAACTGTGTAACAATTTTCACCAAGCTTACCAACCTGGCACGTCATATACGTTTACAACACGGGGGTGTACTTAAAAAGTGTGATGAGTGTGGACAAGTTTTTAGTCGGAGTGACAGCTTACAGCGACATGTTTCCTCACATAGTTGGGAGGTGAAGTTGTTCGAGTGTAATAAATGCAGAAAAATATTTTCACGGCAGAATAGTCTATTACGACACAAGCTAATGAACTGCACTTCAACAGGAGCAACATCACTGGGGAATGTTGCCAACGTTTCAACGTCAAGAGAGCAGGAATATATTGAGCATCTCGATGTCGATGAAAATTACGACCCCTGTAATTTTTCAGAAGCTTTGAATGGTACAGTCAAAATCATCAAGATCTCTCCTTCGAAAGATTCTCTATTTTTAGTCTTTATTAACGACATTAAAAGGAAGTTGGAAGCAACTATTGCCCAAGAACTTAGTGTAATGGGTAATATAAAATGGTATACATCTGCCTGTGTAGAGTACTCTCTAGTTGGAGGTGAGGGAGAGGAAACAATCACTCCTTTCTTTCGCAGCAAGTGTATCGTCACTCTAAGTCCTGACGCATTAAAATCGCAGATTGAGGGTGCATGAACTTACATGATTGAAGCAGCTTCTTACCACCACAAGGGAAGTGGTTGGTCTGAGGACCGTGTGAAATACTTAGAGCTTAAACTAGCTAAATATGTTCCTTTGGCTGCTTCCAGCTATATTTCATTACAAGAAGAGTTGAGAAATAAACTTGTTCTTATTAATATAAGAAATGGTGACAGTAAATGTTTTCTTTGGTCTGTGCTAGAATTTCTATACCCAGCTGACAAGAACGTTAATCGAGTGAGTAAATATAGATCACTGGAAGGTAAACTAAATATAGATGGTATTGAATATCTTGTGCAAATAACGCATATAGCCAAGTTTGAAAAACCAAAATAATATATCTAATAATGTGTATGGCTACCAAGGGGAAATATCCTCTTTAATGATAACTAAGTTTAGTCGTGAAAATCACCTGGATTTGTTGTTTCTTTCAAATGAAGATGGGGGACATTATTGTCTTATTAAGAACTTCAGCAGATTGCTAAGCTCACTGACCAGCCACGATGGTGAATCATACTATTGCAAATATTGCTTGCATATATTATCTAGGGAAAATCTCAGGGATGAGCATAGTGAGCGGTGTTCTGATTTCAATGCTCAGAAGATACAGATGCCCGAGGAAGAGGATAAAATATTGAGATTTTCGACATATAAACATATGTTAAAAATCCCGTATGTGACCTATGCAGATTTTGAGTTTATTAATATTAAAATATCATGGTGTGCACCTTACCCCGATCACTCATCAACTACAAAGATAACGAAGCATACGCCATCAGGATTTGCATATGTAATAGTCGATTCAGAAGGTAAATGTGTGAAACCCCCTGTTGTCTACAGTGGTGAAAATGTTGTGGATACCTTTCTTCATAAACCATGATCATTGAGATGAAGAAAAATGTTGTCCCCATGCTCATCACCCCTGAACAAGAAAAGGAATTTATTTCGGCTAGCGTAAGTAGTATCTGCGAGAAGGCGTTGGGTCAAGACCGCTTCCGTGACGACTGTCATCTCAGTGGGGCTTATCGGGTTGCATCTCATAGTAAGTGCAATATTCAGTCTAAATATACCAAGAGAATACCTGTCATATTACACAATTTAAAAAATTATGATGCCCATATTATCATGCAGAAAATTGGGAAGTTTACAGACAGAAGAATATCATGTATTCCCAACAATATGGAGAAGTATATCTCATTCAGTCTTGGCTATTTACAATTTATTGACTCATTCGAGTTTTTAAGCACATCTCTTGAAACATTGGTTGAACATTTGTTGCATGTTGGGAAAACTCAATTTAAAACATTCCTTGAAAATATCCCATTTGATAAAGTAGATCTTCTATTAATAAAAGGTGTGTTCCCTTACGACTACATGGATTGCAGCAGTAAAATGAAAGATAGTCAATTAAATAAAAAATTCTGGGTAAAATGAAGGTTGAGATGAATGGAGAGTGTATTCGATAGTTTGTGGGACTTCGACCGAAGCTTTACTCCATTCAAAAGGAGAGTATTGAGGAGAAAAAAGTAGGTAAAGGTGTATCAAAAAACTCTAAAAAAAAAATTAAACATGCCCATTATAAAAAAATGTTTAAAGCAGGGGATCTTACACTATGCCAATATGTATATGATAAGAAGTGAGAAACATCAATTGTACAGTAAGTCCTTGAATAATTTGCACTTTCCCCAGGAGATGACAAACGCTATATTTTAGATAATTGATGTGACACTCTTGCATACGGTCACTACAAAATTAGACAAATGTGTTCACCAATGGAGACGTAAAAAATTCAACCTTTATGTTTTGTATGTAAGTATATTGAAAAGGAAGTTTGTGCATTAACCTTTGTAATAAAGATTTTATTACGTAAAAAGCTTTAGTGCTTGTAAATATCATAGCCTGATTTCATCAGGTGAAACAGCACGGCTTTATCAAAATAAATAGTTTAGTCAAAATTAGTTAGAGTTGGGAGGTGACGTTACTCGCTTCCTCGCAGTGCCTCCTGGGAAACGTTTTAATAAACGGCTAAACGAGTAACACCCAATACGACGTAATATTATAGTAAAATGATAGTGATTTATAAAAGTTTTATCAAATTAATGGTGTAACTAATTTATAAACACCTGGTTTGCCCACCTATTTACCCCCCACTTCCACCACCACCCCCAAATATTTTTTTCCTGATCCGCCACTAATCAATGCTTTTCTTATGAGAAAAGTGACCCTCCTGTTCTATGGGAAGGATCAATGTGGGAAAAGTGACCCAACTCCACAGTGAGAAGGAACAAAGCTAAAATCCCCCAAAATAATATTCCACTATCCACCACTGATCAATGTTATTATTATGAGAAAAGTGACCCACTTGCTCTACGAGAAGGACCAATGTGGGAGAAAGTCACCCAACTTCACAACGAGGAGGAATAATGTTAAAACCCCCAAAATAATATTCCCCGATCCGCCACTGACCAATGCTCTTCTTATGTGAGGTGACCCACCGGCTCTATAAGAAGGATCAATGTGGAAGAAAGTCACCCAAATTCACAACGAGGAGGATTAATGTTAAAAACCCCAAAATAATATTCCCCGATCCGCCACTGATCAATGCTCTTCTTATGTGAGAAGGTGACCTACCGGCTCTATAAGAAGGATCAATGTGGGAGAAAGTCACCCAAATCCACAACGAGGAGGATTAATGTTAAAAAACCCAAAATAATATTCCCCGATCCGCCGCTGATCAATGCTATTCTTATGTTAGAAAGTGACCCACTTGCTCTATAAGAAGAATCAATGTGGGAGAAATTGGCCCAACTTCGTAATGTGGTGGATCAATGTTATTCTAATGAATCAATTAATCAATCGAATGACAATTTGGTATTCATTGCAAATGTTAAAATCGAGTTTATACCAAACCAAAAAAAATTGAGGACCTCTCGGACGAGACCATGAAGAAATTGGATCGTTTTCTACTAAACAATTCGTACGAATTTATTATTCATAGAGAATATTTGAGAGAGATTTCAAACTGACCAACCAATTATATTTACACATTTTGAATATAAACAAGCCTTTATTGAATATAGAACTACATACCGTAAAAATAGGAGTATTACAAAGTATGCTATATCCATTTGGAAAATAGTTTTTTTAAGATGCACCTGAAGATGTAGGAAATAAATTTATAATTTATTTATTTTTGTCTGAGCTCAGTTTTGAGGGATCTGTTCCATTAGCAGTGGTTTCATTAGGTTTAGAATTTTATTCGAAGGGTGCAGAACAGCGCATTTGACATTTGGGTTTAGCTGCTGATATGTTAGAAGAGGGCAGAACACAACTTGATACTTTTAAATAACCTTCGCATTTTTCTAATGACTAAATTACCGTATGTAATGTATTCAAGCAAAGTTACAAATCAAAATTAACACAAAAATCATCTCTTATAGTTTGAAATGAGAGTACAATATCGCTTAAGAATTCGATAAAATTTCTAGATAGAACTCTGATTGAGGAAACAATGTGCCTATCGGAGGCGTCCCCGTGTTTTTCTCGGGAGACTTCCAGCACACTCTACAAGTCATTTTATATTACTTAAGCGGGCGATGTAAATGCCTGCCTGAAAAGAACTTACATATGCCCAGAAATTGTGAAACTTTCACTTTCAGCTAACATGCGCATCAACTTGTGCGAATACAAAAACTAGACTTTTTGGTCGATATAGTGATAAAACCAAACCATGGTCTTCCCAATGCATGAATGCTAGGTGTTTTTGAATAGTTCCAATGTTGTTGACCATTCAAGCAACAACATTTTTTAAATTGCACTTCATGAGGAGAACACCAAATTTGGCATATATAATGTCCACAAACATTGTCAAAGTTTAAGAAAGGGAGCCACCTGAAACCTATCCGATCAACAAAATGTCGGTCACATTTCCTAAAATGGCCACCATAAAAATTAAATTACTTTAAATATTATTTATGAAAGTTAGGTGTCTAATTATATGTTTTTAGGGATTCTGGATTTAAAAAAAAACTCGAAAACGTTGCCGGCAATCCATAGGACGAGATATCCAACATAGCGACCAAATAAGCCACCATAAAATTTAGTTTATGTGCACAGAAGTCAGTAAGATCGTACTTGTGCGGGATGGTGCCAAAGTTTTCCGGGATGATTATTTTGAAGATGTGTCAGATGCATATGTTGCAGCATTGTTTAAATTTATAGGAAGTTTAAGGAGGGAAATTTCTGAAGTTTCCGGTTCTTTTACTGGATTATTCGAGGATAGCTGCCAGGAGGCTTTTGTGCCCCCAGATCCACTTTGAGTGACCAGCCTTCTTCTATAAGGCTACACACTGGGTAGTGAAACTCTATCAGCAGAGCCAGCCAGCTGTTAAAATCAGCCACATCATTGTATAAAATCACAGAGCCCGTGCTCCAAATTCTTAAACACGTTTTTAAATACACAATAGGGAACAATAACCTCATCTTCATATGTATATGGCTCTTTTTGCGTACTCCAAGTCTCGTAACAGAAATAAGAGCGATGAGATGCATGAATTAGGAATTTCAGTATTATCATATAGAGTGGACAACGTCACATATACGCTGTGCCAACTTCAGGTACTGTGAGCCAACGAGGAAGGTGTCCTCTGCCCAAGTAATCTGGGAAAGGGATTATTCACCATTGGAGTATACGACAATATAGACCACATTCCCTCTAATATTACATTACAGGAATCTTTTCATGGCACTAGCTTGTCCATATTTCAAATGTATACACCTACCCAACTGGGAGAAAGAAAGGAGTTTACGTCTAATATCTGTGATGTAGATTTGAAGATAATATGGTTCCAGAGCTCCCTGGGGTATATGGCATCGTGAAGGCGAAATTTCTACCAACCAAAACACCAGTTCAGCAAAAATGTACACAAAAACTTATAGACACCCTTATTCCATCTTTGTTTGTTAGTCTTGAATTTGTAAATGATATGGATTGGTTGGATCACGTCTTCATGCACCATGCCAAGGAGAAGGACATCAACGACAAGAACTTGGACATGAATTGGGCTGAATTTCATGGTTCTTGTGTTAAAATTTCTGTGGTTCCAGGAATATAGGCACTGTTACCTCCTTTTTACGAGTCATCATCATCATCAATACCAATGATCCGTCATGGCATGGATGTCATTCCCAGCACTACATCATAATTGAACACAGGCCAGACTCTGTTGATAACGGTCGATCAACCACTCTTCACCTTGTGTAAAATGATTCAGTGGGATTGGCCAGACGTTTATGGAGAAAACCAATTTGTTGTCTTATTTGCAACCTTCCATGTGGAGCAAGTGTTTTTTAGAATCATGGGTAAGCTTGTTGACAGCTCTGGGTGGTCTTCTCTTATAGCTAAAACAGGACTGTAAACAGAGACAACGGCTGACAGTGTTCTGAAAGTGACGCAAGTTATGAAAACCATAAAGTTTCACCAATTCATGACTGCTACTCTGTTAATTCTTCTGAAAGAAGCATATGATTCTGAAGATTCTGAAAAAGCAATGGAACTGTGAGTGAAAATGAATTCTGATCAGAGTCCAGCATTCCAGTTTTAGCAACTTGTTTTGAATTTAGAGGTCCTCCTTCTGAGTTTTGTTCGTTCTATACATGATGGGAAATACTACCTATTCAAGGAGTGTATCAAGTAAATGTTGCCATGTTTTTTCTGCCAGACCATTTTAACGATACGAGATGGTTGACCGTTCTTGTAAAGGACTTGGAGGAGCATCTATTACATTCAGCATCAGTTCATGCCGAGTTCAAGGCAGAAAATTTTCTCGTACGGAAGTCCAATCTTTTTTCTGCTATTGCAGTAGATCAGACACATGAGCAACACAACAACATGTTAAAGATGACGGTGGTGCTGTCGGATATCTTCAGGATCCAGCTGTATTGTGGAGGTGGGATGTATCAGGTACTGAAATACAGAGATTGGTCAATGAATTCACAAGACATAAGAAACCACGGTTCGAGAACAAACCATTGCATCACGAACAGTATTTTTCTTTTCAAGAAAAGTTCGTAGATGACGTTAATATATATTGAAGACAAGTTTCATAATTGTTGGTAATACCTTTGAGGAAACTTCACGTGACCTTATATCACTGGAAAATCGTATGGTTTCTTATGCTGAATCCGTGAACATGCTGAGAGATTCTGAGTGAAAAGGCTTTGAGCTGTACTAATCGTTTGTTTCTGAACAACTTGTTCAAGGATCCACTGTAATCTTCTTCACACCTATGAAGGCACATAAATTGAGAATTTTTAGGTAGAAAAGAGGTAACAGTACTGGTAAAACCACTGTCCAGAATCTAAAATGTGACGCACACCTCTTTCAGAGATGTCTTACTGTCAGTATGAATCGAAAACTTGATATGGATTTATTTTCCAGCATGATAACAGTCCCTTTTCTCCAAATCTGTCTTCTGATGGTTACCTTCGACATTCAATTAGAAAGGCAGATTTAATTCATCCGCTTGAAGAAATTGTGATAGCAGATTTACAGGTACATGTGATGCCATTGTATATGATGGAGCTGCTCTCATTCACTAAATTTAGCCACGTGTGTTACGTTCCTTTAGAGAATACTGCTTTCGGGAATTCCATCAATGCATTGTGGGATGTATCAAGAGTGTCTGTGCTAAAAGGCTTAACATAATTTGGAATATGTACAGTCCCGGAAGCTTAAAGAATAGCCTATGTGATGCTAGTGGCGAGGGAAATCGATTACAAGTTCTACCAAACTCACCTGTGTCTCACAATTGGCGTGAATTTCTTAGAAGTAGCTACAACAAAAAACATCTATTTTCTCTCCTAGGAACGCATTTAGTTGAGAGTGTGCGAAATTACAAGGTCGTCACTAATATAGCAGATATATAAGTCGGTTATGAAACTACTTCAACATCTCTTGTTTTACTCACTTGCACTTCTTTAAAGGAGGCAGATGGATGGATTATAGAGCAACCAAGAGATGCAGTCATCCATGGGGCCAAGACTATTCTCATAATAACCGTTGATACTGATCTTTTAGTCCTTGCCATATCTTTCTCTTTGATTTGAGGACTTTGGGCCTTGAACACCTGTGGGCTTTAATTAAGTTTGGTCGGAAACAAGGGTACATTCCAGCTCACACCTGCGCCTTGGACCTTGGTTCAGAGAAATCTGTCACTCTGAGGGGTTTCCACACGTTCACAGGATGTGATACAATTTCAACATTTGAATTACATGGGAAACTCAGTGCTTGTAACACATGGAAGTGTTACGATAAGGCTATTTCTACATTTGCTGCAATTTAAACTCAACTTTCAGAACTGTAAATGGATTTACCTCATGAGCTAGAATAATTTTTAATCTGCAAACACCATAAGAAATTCTTGGGCATGACTCTAGATAAGAAAATATATATTCTTTCGGCTTCTGAAGAAAAATTGTTTGACAGACTCCTTCCAACATCAGAAGCACTCCAACCGCACTCTTTTAGAGCTGTTTACCAGGGCGGCCACATTTAGGCTCAGTGAATGAACCCACATGTGAAAAATCCCTAGTCCAGATAGTTGGGGATGGATGAAAGATGATTCAAACTTGCTGGTGAGGGACGTCTTTTCCAACAATATGGCATGGCTGCCGTGAACTTGTAAAGTGTAGATACAAAGCAAGATGCTCTTCAACTTTAAACTTCAGCTGTAGACTGCTCCCTGGTAGAATGTATGCCTCTCCTGTGTGTCAATCGCAGGAATTGCACCAATATGACAAGTTGGGTTCTATGTATTCAGTCTCAATCAAACTAATGTCATTGGTTTCACAAATAATAGTGGCGATAAAAAAATGTTTGAATACCAATGATGCAATGTGTGATGATTTTCCCCTATGTTTTAAGCAAAGAATACATGTAAGAAGATGATTCGGATGACATGGTCATAGATAATACGGTCATAGATGATGTGAAAAAGCATTGTTTTTGATTGGAGACTGTAATTCATATCAACAAATATTTTTTCCATTATTTTTCAAATATTATAGCTTACGATTGTCAGTTTATATATGTGTGGTAGTGCTATTTCAATAAATACACTAATTTAAACTTTCTGTAACATTTCTTTAAAAATGTCCAACATTTTATTTACCACATCCACTAATTAGGAGATAGCTCTTACCTTCATACAACCTAAAATTTATAAAAAGATATTGAATACTTTTTGTAAAATACTTCAGCAATAAAATATAAAATCTATTACATTATAATTACTACACAGTGGCAATTCTGGTCGCCATGTTATATATCTTGTCCTATGGACATATAAAAACGTTTTAGAGCCTTTTTTTTCACCATTCCCTAAAAACATATAGTTAGACATCCAACTTTCATATTTTAAAATAATTAAATTATTTTGAGTTTTATGGCAGCCAGTTTATGAAATGTGACTGCCATTTAGTTGGGGGGATGAGATTCAGGTGACTCCCTTTCCTAAATGTTTACAATAGGTATGGACTTAATGTATGCCAATTTAGGTGCTCTCCTCATAAAGTGAAGTTTTTTGTAACTTAACATTATACTAATATTACATGCATCTTGAGCAAGGATATTCAGGATTTAGTCTATTTTTTTATTTCTCCTGATATAGGCCTAATTCTTCACAAAACAGCGATCATTTGTGGTTCCAGGAGCTTTTAACTCGAAAAATGTCGTCTAATAAAATGGACGCCTTTATGTTATACCAGTTTTAAGCGTGATACCAAGAGTAGCTATAATTCCATCAGACCTGCCCTTCCAATTTAAATGTATGCAATTTACAATCAAGGATTTCTATTCGATGAACATCAACGCATCGCAAGGTGGCAGGTGTTAATCTTTGCGGTGAGTACTTCTCACATTGACAATTATATGAGGTGTGTTCCAATGAGAGTTCTAGCAGCAATCTGTAATTTCTTGCTCCTGATAACTAAACTACTACGTCGTTTTCAAAGAATCATTACCCTAAATTTAATAATTTATTTTCTTTAATTAGCCCATATATTCTGGGTGTCTAATCTTAAATTATAAATAATTAAATTACATTTAATTATTTTATTTTGAAGATACATTGCTTCAGTCAGATTTTCCCCAAACCCTAAGATTATATTTTAGTCAAAATATTTTAGAATTTTTAATTTTTACTAACAGTAATAATGCTGTTTTGAATGGAAGTATTGGATATTCATCAATCACTGAAATGAACCTCCTCGGCTAGTGCTGAAGTGAAGAAGCGGAATATAGGAATTAGGGGAAATACCCGAGCACTAATGTAGTATTGGAGTTGCAAGCGTTGCAGATTTCCTCAACAGACATAATCAAAATTTGAAATGGATTATGCAACTAATATGTTTGTTAGAAATTAAATATGTATTCTCGCGGGTTTATTTGTCTTTCTAAGGAGTGCAGAAATATATACTAAAAATAGTATGTTTTTAATTTACTAACAATAAATATTTCTTGATAAAGTTACATTAAAAATTAAAATACAAAACAAAGCATGTCAATTTACCAATACATCTAGGGGAAAGTAGTAGTAAATTCTAATGATCAAACAATTCATCCAAACATAAATCTATAGCATTTGTTTCCTATTCCAAAGTAAATGTGTATTTTAAAATATAATGGGCCTCTGAAATGTAGGTAGCATAATTGTATCATTTGAAATAAATCTATAATCTAATATATTATAAGAAAGTGATCACTGACATTACTTTTAAATCAATATTTTTTTGTTTATTAACTGCATTTGATAAGTTTATGATATTTTGTTAATACTTTTGAAATATAGGTGATCAGGATAACCCGTGGGCTCACGTTATATGTAGTAATTATGCAGTGTATTTAATAAGATGGTTGAAAGGCTCCTTAAATTATATACTGATATCTGTACCAATGTTATGTAAGAACAGATAATTTGATCGGTTAGCAAATACATCAGAAATGTTCTCGAAATCTATATATAATACATATCATCCATATTTGCGTTCCACCATCGGACTAGTGTTTCACAATCAAAACCTGCCAGCTCCCAATCCACTTGAAACCTTGACCATTGTAGATGATAACAAATGTGGTGAGCTGGTCACCGAGGAACAGGACATAAGTGATCCAACCGTTCAGCCCTCTATATCAAATGAACCACTTATTATCTCTCAGCATGAGCTTAATGACTTAGTAAGATTCTTGAATCTATCCAAGAGTTAAACTGAATGGTTGAGATCACGATGACAAGGGTGGAACCTGTTGCAGAAGAATACAAATGTTTCAATATATTGCTACCAGCAAAAAAAAAATCTGCTTCAACTGGTGATTTGGTTTACTCCATGAATACATGAACATGGATGCATATTGGCAATTACAAAATACCGAAGAGGATTAATATTTTATTGATTCATCAAAACATAATCTAATAGTTGTTCGTCTTTACAATAATAACACAAATCCCTCCATACCAAGTGCTTACGTATTTCATATGAAAGAAACTTAGGAAAACATGAAAAAGTACTTGAAAAAATTAACTGTTGAAATATATGTTGAGACTTAAAAGCTATATCACTCTTCTTAAGCATGCAATTAAGATACAGAATGTTTTACTTCCTTGTTAATATTGAGAATGGGATAGTTGAGACCAGGGCAAGCACTACTAGGTGAAACTTTCGAATAAACATCAGAAAATGACCCCAGGGGAAACATATGTTGTATTCGATCAGTCGTGATAGCCAGGGTTTATCCCGTAGAACGGAAATGAGAATATTGGACCGTGTAACTAAGTTATAGGTATTTAAATAATGTATTACGTGCAGTATGTGAAATGTGACAGTGACGTTAATGAGAATGACGTTTATTAATTGAATAAAATCAGCTTTGAATGAATCATAATATTCGTCCCAAACTGTTGTGTGTACATTTCGACTAAAACTTTGTTTGATATTTTGTTTATTATAAATCTGTAACTTCATTTAAGCATGACCTGAATTAATCAAATTTGAATGAATATTATTATATCCATCCTAAACTACGCATATAACACCATATCAACCAATACTTTAGTTGTTATGTTTAATAACGACGTCATATATTAGATATCTGACGTAGATTGAGTGACGTCATAAAACTGTAACGTTTTAGTCTGACGTCGATTCATACTGTACCTTATACGGAACACTGTATCCACCAATACTGTGGTTGTTATGTTTAATAATGACGTAATATCTATATGTCTTACGTAGAGTGAAAGACGTCGTAAAACTTTCACGTTTTAATCTGATGTCAATTAATGTTGTACCAATCACGAAACAACATATCCACCAATACTGTGGATGTTAAGTTTATTAATGACGTTATATTTATATTTCCTATGTTGAATGAGTGACGCTATAAAACTGTGATTTTTTCTGGCGTCGATTAATGTTGTACCACGTACAAAACACCGTATCCATCAATACTCTACTTGCCATCTTTATTAATGACGTAATATTTAGATATACTCTATAAATTGGTAAACTTAAATTTTAAATTATTTAACTCTTACTACATAAATATAATTTAAATAGGAGGGAAATATTACGATAAATGAAAAATAAATACACATTTTTTCACATTTTATTATTTTCATAATAAAAAAATACCAATTTTCTTACAATTTATTATTGTTATGCATAAAAATACAAATATCGTCAAATAAAGATACATAGTCAAAATATGAGATAGGATCGGAGGGGTCAACAAAGGATTTGGAGGTCAGAACATTCTCTATGAATTCTGAAAATTGAAAAATGACACCTGGATACGGGAATCGAACCCGGGACCTCTGGCTTAGTACGCCAATGCTCTACCACTGAGCTATCCAGGATTCGTCTCGTGCCCTGGGTCATTCTTCACTCATATTTTAAGGCTGAGTCTATGATGGACTTAAAATATGAGTGAAGAATGACCCAGGACACGAGACGAATCCTGGATAGCTCAGTGGTAGAGCATTGGCGTACTAAGCCAGAGGTCCCGGGTTCGATTCCCGTGTCCAGGTGTCATTTTTCAATTTTCAGAATATGATATCTAGGTGGAGTAATCCCCACTAATAAGCATAAATAATAGCCCTTGGCTATTAATTCTTAATTCTCTATGAATACTGATACATTAGAATAGTTGAGATATTTTACTTGACGTGTGATATATTTTTCAAGACCGTACAGAGTTTTTAATTCGTCCGTAGACAAGTATATCTGAATTTTTTTTCACTCAGGCTCTATTTCCACATGCCAAAAAGTTTTTTCACAGCTATGTTAAAGTCGTCCATGTTTGACTCAATATTTACACAGTTGTCCACATAATCGGAACAAAACTGAATTTCTTTGACGAAAAAGTTCCATTGGGAAACGGTGAGTATTAGACGCTTAAAATTTGAAGAAAACATCACGCGAGCGTAAAAGTTGGGTTTAGAAAAGAGGCCAACCACTACGTGTTGGTTCTGTTTTTCGTTTAGGTAGAAAATCTTGATCACCAAAGACGATGTTGGATCCTCGGGTCGATCTTTTGTGACGGATGAGAGATTATCGTCTACCATATTACAGCTGCACGTCTCCTTCTCCATCTCTGTCTGCGTGTTGGACTGATGACCTGTAATCAACAGTCGTCACAATTAAAGCTAGTATTTTCTTCGATGACTGGACAAATTTTTTACAATTTCTCGGCGCTGTGATATCTGACGAATAGTGTTAAGGCGTTTGCATTTATTAATGCGCACCGGGTGATATCGTGACAAGGAGCGGTACATTCCCCACAGTTAAAGTTGATCAAATCTACAAAGGGGCATTTATAGTCTTCACGTATAGGGATGAATGCTCGCCCTGTGAGATGGGACAAGAAATTACCTTTTTGTTTATTATATTCGTAAGGTACAATGGCTTTATTTAAATTTTGCTTTAGAATTAGAGACAATTTGGAGTAGCACAGTCCAGTGGTTTTATTGACTCGAAAGCACAGGGATTCTTTCTTGTCGATAAAAACTATAGTTAGCTCAGTGACCACCCACTCCTTTTTTGAGTTGAAGATAAATAAAAATCAAAGCTGGCCAACATGATGGTGATTTTTATCTGATAGATAATTGAATACAAATGTTTAATTAAAACTTGAATATATATTTTATATCTAATGCTGGAACACCTGTCTGGGCATCCCTGATCGTATACCGTGGGCACCTGCCAAAGTGACCTTGTACAACGTGACAGCCAGTCGGTCGTTCTTGCACAAGTTGGTGACGGATAACAGGTCTGTGATTCTCCTCTGACTCAAGCCGGTTGCCTTGTCAACGGAAAACAGAAAGCAATAGTGGCCGCACACATGGAACGCTATAGCTTGGAGTCGTTTTATATTGTACCTCTATCGTCTCGAGTGTTTATTTATGAGTCTAGTCGACGCTACGCTCAGTTGTCTGGCATATGTATCAAAATACTCCCCAAACTTGGAAAAATATACAACTACCATGTGGGATCCAGGTTTAGTGTGAGGGTCTAGATTGACCACAAATAAGGCGGGACGAGTGAAATTTTGATGTAATTTGACTGAATAATATGTATATTTATAGAATGAAATTTTGCGCTGCAGCATTGTGTCTATTGGAAGCCAATGCATAGTGCTAATTATTAATTTTCACTTTCCGCGTGAAATCTATCGCCTCCGTCCCCTCGTAATCAGAGCAAAACAGACAGGTTAAGGCGGTATCTTGATCTGTCTTGAACTGTAACTAAAATCTAACGTTTCCATCTGTCTTAATGCTGGTGTGCGAGTCCTGTCCTGCACTGTCGAGAGTCAAGTCAAGCGCCAGCATAGAGTAACCTTTATTGAACATGTATCGTGTGATTAAATGTTCGTTGTTTTTGTGGTGTATGCCCAATCCCAAAAACAGTGTTTCATAGGAGAGGATGGATGTCCCGACTTTGTCAATATTTATCAAAATAGGTAAAACTTTTTATATCCCGTTTACATATAGGACGAAACCCTCCAGGTTTCCATGAATGAGTTGAAACGGATTCGTGTTCAAGCTGCTCACAAATGCATCGTTAGACACCATATTGAATAAAACAATTTTAGGGATAATGCCTTGAATAACATTGTTTAGGCTCACAGATTTGGATCCTTTGAGTACAAACACAGACTTGACGTCCACCCGATTGATGTGGTATTGGGCTGGCTTTTGTAATACCTATAGTGAGTGAAATATTCGGCGACACTTTTACGTGTTTGACAAAGAGGGTGGAGTCTAAAATTTTCAGCCGGACTTTGGTAATTATATTGCCGTGTCTGACAGTAGATAAAATTACCTTTTGTTGCGAATCAATTTAACGCGCATGGATACTTTTTCAATAGCAATTGTGAAATATTAAATATGTTGGTGTGTAAACGTCCATCAAGTAGACCGGATATTTTAACAACTGTATTCTCTTGGAGAATTTTCTATTCTTTGTGGTTGCAGCGAGTTCACCGTTAGCGGCAGTGGTATTCTAAAAACGTATACCGGTCACCAGGTGTGTCTCAGAGGTATATTGAGCATAATTAGTTAAAGTCTATAAATTAGCTCTGTACGCATAGTGGTCTATCGAGGTTGTAATAGTTGTTTCGATGATAGAGATAGTGATTTGAATTAATAAATAATGTATAAAGTTGTTGACGTATCCAATTTTATTGTCGGCCACAACTGGTGTCCCATCCTCTTTCACGAGTTAATACGAAGCTATAATTTAATCTAAGAGAGGTCGCGAAAGTACTCGCCGTCCCAGGGACAGAAGAGCTCTAAATTAGCGTCGTTGTATACGGAAGTGATGGGCTTGTGCTCGACCACTTTATTATTTTTAATCGAAAAGATTGAGTTATGTTTTTGTGCACTCCATAATTAGTGGAAAATATCTTTTTTAGCTCTCTTGTTCCTTCTTGTCTTAGCGTCGACCTTCGAATGAAGTCGATTACGCTTTTTAACACTTTTTAAGCCGTGTACCTCGACCACCTGATTGATGCGATTTTTAACTATATCAACTTATTGGCCGGGTTCCAGTATGTGCGAACCTGTTTGTAACGCCTGTTTCCCACTGCTTTTGCACCCCTAACAAACAACGGTTTGACAAATCGAAATATTCCACCAAAAACGATCTGTTTGACCCCTTTGCATTTTATTGCTGGCGTGATAGGCGGGACTGATGTTTTCTCTCTCTTACTTCATTGTTATGACTAAGCTAAATTACTACCTCTCATATCTATTTATCTAGTTTTTCTTCTAAAATGTAAAACTACTATTATGGGCACAAGACCTGATTGAAAATTCACTCATTCGCTAAAACTTTGTGTACAAGCCTATATTTATGTAGTCAAAATGTCATTTCTCGACGGGAAAATAGAATATAGGAAAGAACGCGTAATGTCCGTGGACGGAAGGAAACTGTATGATTCTAATTCATCTCATATAGGAGTCACCTGGCAATTGTGGACTTATAATGTATGTACACACAAAAACAGGCTTTGTTTCGATTACACTAAAGCTGGGTAGTTTACGATTAGGCCGCAAAAAGACCCACTTAATATCCTCGCTCGTTAAATCCATAATATGTGTATTAACCACACTAAGAGACTCTATGTTGGTTAGTCTGTTTTGAATGGTTTTAATTAAGTCTCCGATAACCACATTGAGTTGAACTGGAAATTCTATTTTAAATTTTCTTTTCGCCACCGTAAATGAAATAGTGTTTTTTGAATCGTGTAGTTACGGGTGACTTGTTGGGGTTCCAATTACACTTTTGTATTATAATCTCTGTGAACATTGTTTGATAGCGAAGAACGTACCATAAAAATTCAGATATTAAAGCCTTGAAATCAGCTTTACACATTATCGAGCTCTTAATTTTATCATAAATACCCTTAAAGGATTTGATATCTTGTTGAGGAAACGAAACACGTCCCACTTGGGTCTCTACGGCGTTTGCCATCAGTTCTTTGTCCTTGGATAAAATGTTATCTTCTAGAACTTCAAAACCTACGGGATAGGATAATTCAGCTAGTCCCACCTCCACCGATCGTGATCCAACCGTATGGATTGTGCCAATTTTGTTGTATAGCTAAAGATTTATTAATTTCGTAATAATTGGTGCTCGAATCCGACGGCAGTGCTACATAAAACTGACTCATATTTGTTTAATGTCTGATTCAGGTACCCAGCTGTTAAAATAACTGTCGTGTCCTTTCCTCTTTACTAGATTATGTTGAATGCCCTTAATATTCTTACTATGTACTATTTTATTTATTTGAAAAATCGTCGAACGATTGAACGTGAACTAATTCGCAACTATACAAATGTCCCTTGATGGGACCCCCCTGTATATTATGTAACGTATAGACGGTTGGAGAATTCTAGGCACTAATTTAACTTAGTTAAATAATTCTCGGGTAAAATTAGCCTCGTATCCTTTATCAAAAATAGTTTTTTCTTTACCTATGCACACATGATTCCCAGCCTTAAACAAAATTTCCCAATTTTAAATTATCCCAATGTTTTCGGAGACGTGATAGTATTTTAAGTACGTGAATAATCTTGACTGAAGCTGGAGCCATTCCTATGGTCGAGTGAACACTAGCGTATCAGGATATTAGGCAGTGGATTAGAAGGTGTGATGGTTGTTTGGGAGCCAAACCTCCACAGAACACACGGTTTGGGCTGCATACTCCATATGTTGCCCATGGACCGTGGGAAACTGTGTTTGTGGACTTTGTAGGCCCCATCACTCGTTCTACCAATAGGAATATCTGTGTACTTAATCTCATTGATGGTTTTTCTAAATTTGTAGAGATGATTCCCCTTAGATAAATGAAGGTCTCCACTACCGTTAGAGCTCTATCTGATAGAGTATGGGCGATTTTTAGTGCCCCTAGAAAAATAGTTAGTGACAATGGTCCCTGTTTTTTGTCCAAGGTTTTTCATGACATGTGTTTTGCGTGGGCAATTAAACTTGTTACTACTATTCCTTACAAACCTGCCCCTAATCAGGTAGAGAGATTCATTAGAAATCTAAACATTGCTTTAACCATTTACCACGGTAATGCCCAGTCTCACTGGGACAAGGATTTAAATTTTCTCTCTCTTACTTTTAGCTCGGCTATTCATGAGTCGACAGGAGCCATGCCTTCCTCTTTATTACTTGGTAGAGAATTATGTCATCTTGACCAAGAGAAATTTATTTAATCCTTTGAATGTAGTATTGGCTCTGTTAGAAGAGACAGGGAGCAACCTTATAGGAAATGATTTTCTAATGGTTTCTTTTGTTTTTGATTACTTATGAATCTTTATTGTAAATGAATCTGGGGAGATCTTGTGTATGCTCTCGATCTGACTCTTTCTGCTTCCCCTTCTCTTCCTTTCCTCCTGCGTCGGCCCACTAGGCGTATTGCTTAAGTTCTTCTTCAGACGTCTTGAAAATAAGTGGACATACGTTTTCTTTCCAAGCCAGATGTCCTCAATCTTGTTCCTGTCGCCTACTGCTAAGGGGCCAAGAAGTATTTTGAGGTGGATCATCGCCAGCAACGGTTGACTTCCCTCCTGAAAGTCTTTGCTCAAAGGGTGGGAGAGTTGTAGCATGTCACTTAAATCAAAAGGACAGTTACAAACCATAATCCACACAATATTCTAAATTACGACAAGGGAATCAGAAAAGGATAATTAATACTAATAAATCTAGAATTAAAATAGTCTGGATTCTACTTACATTTGGTGGATGTTCCAGGATATGAAAACCATGCTTTCACCAACTCATCTACTAGCATGTCGGAAGCATAGGCATGGCAGTTTCAACGCACGTTTAACCTCTTGACCTCAACATCGAAGAAAGACCAGACGGTCATCGATTCATCGCTAGCAACGACACGAGCTACGACCACTACGCCCCTAGCGGACTTCTATGGCAACTCTTTCCCCTCCATTTCAAAACTCCCTCTCCAGTCCTCTCTATCCCATCGTTTACAGTGCCCTATTTGTTGGTCAAGGAAAGAGTATATAACGAGAAAATTCTAGGTCCATCTTTTGTAGTTCATCACTTGGATTTCTTCGAACAAGGAAACTCTGCTTCAGCACCTGTAGAAGAAACTGCTGACCATGATGGTTATGGCGTGGGAGTCACAACCTCGACGCCGAGGGAAACCCATCAATTAATCCAAGTATTCTGTTGTTTTCCAAGTCCCTCAGACTTATTGAATTTGTCCCTATGACTATGTAAATTTTTGTTTAATAAATAAGACTAGCTTATTTTGTACGTCCATCTGACGTGGTTTGTATAGTCATTATGACTTCTTTATTTTGTACGTCCATCTGATGTGTTTTGTATAGTCATTATGAATTCTTTATTTTGTACGTCCCTCTGACGTGTTTTGTATAGTCATTATGACTTCTTATTTTGTACGTCCATCTGACGTGTTTTGTTTAGTCAATAGAGCTAACATGTTTTGTATGTCAGAGGTGTTGACTACATATTTTCCTATGTATATAAGATATAGCTTAAATGCGGGAGCCTTGAGCTCTATTTGTTATGGGAGCCAGGCTTTAGAGCCCTCTAATTCACAAGTTCATTATTCATGAGTAAATTCATAAAATTTCACAATATCACATGACGCCATGGACGTCATGCTCATATGTGCTATTATTAGAATGGCTACAACCAGGTTGTCTAACGCCTTTATTTGAGGACCTAGTTAGGTCTGTATCTCACAGCACTGTTATTTGTATCTTTTTTTCTGTGTTATTATTTTGTAAGGTGGCCCGCACAGATACTACTTTTCTTTCGCCTTTTGGTTGGCAAATCTTATGATTTAATTGTTTAAAATTAGTGTTTTCTATACGTGAGGTTTACCCCCTGGCAGTGGGTAATGTCATAAATGTATAATTGAATGCTCTGGCAATTCCCACTGGTAAAGACCCGGCCATAGTACTATTTGGTTTAGACACCTGGTTGCCTTTCAGCCATTCACTGATGTAATGGACCGTCCGTCAATTTACTATTTCTGAAACAATTCTTTATCTCTAGGTGGGACTAACATTTGTTAATAACTCTAAAATTAAAGCGTCAGTAGTTACATCTTTATTTGTCTCTAATTCACCTTGTTTTGTTTAGACCCTTCTGTTGGAAGTCAGGCTGCTAGCCCGATTGTTGCCATGCCGTCTTGGACACGTATTCTCCCGATCTACGGAAAGATACTGTAACTTTAGAGTTATTATACCCCATCATACCTAATATCTTACTTTGATAAAGCACTTGTTTTTCTTTGCCCATTCAATGGGCTTCAACCAGAGTTTCTACTTTCTGTTTTTTTCTATTCAGCTGTTGTAATCTAATTCCAACCTTTATATGTTTATATAATAAATCTATTTCTGTTACCTATTTAATTCTTTCTCTGTTATAATATATGTTCCTATCACTCTAAATATTATATGTAAGGAACCCAAGTAAGCCAGCTAGTTAGGCTCGCTTCAAAGGTAACAAACACTTTGCAAATAGTGTCAACTCTGTCCGTTTTTAAGTGCATGCATTCGTCCGCGTTCTGACTCAGATTGAAGAATAAATATCCATGAGGTGATTCTGTCGCTCTCCTATAGATTCTTTGTATTTTGGATGAATTATCCGGATAAACGTGCCTATCTAGATAATTTATCTCTGTTTGATCCCACGGGTCTTTAAGCATCACGATGTATTAAGCGTTTAGGTAGATGTCATGAGACTTACCCCCTGATGGAAAATGTTTTGTGTGATTAGAATAAACTAAATGTTTCTATGGTGACTATCCTTGGTAAAAAGTTCACTCACATTTTTCTAATTGGCTTCGTTCATTAAATCATCCAGCACGACGAATTGAGCTCCAACCTTAATTTTAGAATCAAAATTGTCCAGTACACCTTTGTGTAGTGTGAAGTGACTAGATAATCGCGATGGAATAAAAAAATTTCGCTGAAACACTATAGAATTCTACAAATCTATCCAAACTGCATACTTGTTTTAAATTTAAAATAAAAGTCTCTACAAAAGTAGTTTTCGAGTGCCGCCTTAGAACTAAAAAAAAATTACTATTGCAAATTTATAATGTCACTGACGAAACATTCCATGAGAAATTTTACATTTGGAAGCGTACAGATTGAATTGAATTTTTTAGATTTATGCCCGAAGCATTTTTCATTTTTATGGTGGTTAAGATCTTTAAGAGAAGAACAGCCCAAGTCTAATATATAAATTACAATTTTTTATCGAGTCCTTCCATTATAGATTTTCTCTTCTTATCCCCCTTAACATAAATTATAGAAGCATCGAGAGCAGCAAGTTTTAAAAATGTATTCAATTGATTGGTGGTCATATCACCGTCGTCCCACTGTAGGCCGTGAAGACTAAGTGTGGGCAAATCACATTGTTTTTAAATACTACGCGGTAATTTTGAAAACGAATATGGGGCCTTAAATGTCCAGTAATGCACTACACTTTCACACATAGCTAAAGCTCTACATTCTTTAATAATTAACGGATTGGCCTAGTCGTTAAACCCCTGAATGTCTACAATGACATTAGACATGGCTGGATAAAATTGTGGAACCAAACAGCAAAGAAAAACAAAGAAGAGTCAGTAACCACCGTGGCAGACTATTACCCAAACTGTAAAATAAATGTCACTTACATAGATATATTACTTAGCTTTATTTTTTTCGTCTACGATGATGTTAGACATTGACAACATTTTTTCTTAATAGACGGTGGTCCATCAATTTGTGTTATCCCCTTATTATAATGTTCAAAACAATTTTTGTAATATTTCAATTCATCCTGTACAGAGGGAGAGAGTAAATCTCAAGTGCGGTTGATATCTCTACGTGCGTATGCTTTAATAAATTCTATAGGTAAATTATTCAACTGCGCGGGAGACATCATACACAAATATTGCTTCAATGAGTACGTGAGGATGGACGCATTGATTTTATCCATTATACTAAATTACAACGACCGATGACTCGGTCTCTTATATTGGTGTCACTTGATCCAAATATTCCCTTCCCTCTCTGAGTGTTTGATAGTAAGCCAGTGTGTTCGACTTTAGGGTAATCAATTTTCACGCAAACTAACTGAGCAATTTTTTCACCCCTTTTAATTCTAAAAACAGTGTCACCGTGATTCATGAGTAACACGCAAATATTAACACGATAGTCTTTGCATATAACCCCGGACAAAACATCTATACCATGGTGAAAAGCTAGATCGTGGAGAGATTCTACCGTACGTATCTGGTGGTAATATAATAGAATATAATAGAAATATTTATTTTAACTAAACGTCTGCACGAAAGTTGTATGTTTTACATGTATGGACTTTTCAAGTCTAGACCTGCAGAGAATGTTGTGGCTCTGATCAGTGAAAATACTTTTCTATTTATCTTTTTGTGCTTTAATACATATTATACTATAATCAGAGAGCGAAGAAAAAGTCTTCGTGTGATGGGTTTTTCTTCTATTTGATATGTCACCCAAATTATTCAATGTCATCCATTATTCGTTTCATCATGTCAATATATATTTAATCAGACACCTGATAATTTCTATACTATGTGTACCTATACGCAAATAGGGGTACCGTCTGTCAGACATAAGTCATTAAATCAGCTTATTTTACATTTGTGTAATTATATCTTTTTCACGCCTGTTTCTGTCTATGGTAGTACCACAGTAGGTTGGTCCACGTCAAGTTTTAAAAATGTTAAAATAATGTTGACATTAAATTATTCATATACTATTATATAATTGGTGTTAGTTCTACGATGTTTAAAAGAGGAACAAGTACAAACACGATTCCTTTTTATAATGTTGTTAATGTTTGGACGATTATTTCTTCTCAGTTGAATTTGGCGTAAACGAAAACATTCCCAACGAGTATTCGTCATCTGGGGGTGATTCCATCAGTCACTAGAAATCAGAGAAATAAATGTGATCAACTATAGGTAAAGATGTGTTATTTATTCTCCTTTTTATCATGGTAAATGAGTCGTTGTTGTCAGTGCAGAAGGTCTAGCGCTGTCGATAGATTCGTCAGATGTAAATGTATTTGATGAATTTTTAATTAAATATAAGTACAAATAATAAATTGAACACTGTTCAGAAGACAGAGAGAGAAATAATAATAAAATTGTACTTACTTTTGCCAAAAGACGAGAGCTCAATGTTTGTTACGGGACAGCTTCTTTTCACTCGGCACGATGGCAGAGAAATGATACACTGATATAATTAAATTCCCCTTTTATAATCATCGACTCGTTGTTTTCAAGTTTGTTTCTAGTGAGTTTTTCCTTACTTTATGTAACCTTAAGACGGTACCTGTCTTGTTGCTTACACTCCTTGACTAACATCGCGAAATTAAAAATGTAGACATTGTTCACCTTGAGCTTATTTGTTAGAAATTAACTAGTCCAGACTTGCTCGAAATTTAACATGTTGGCAATATTTTTAAATACGTCTATATAAAACCAAATAGACATCGCTAAAAGGTAGTCAGTCGATGACGTGTGCTTTAACAAACATCATTATATAAGAATTCAAGTGTTGCCATATTGAACGTCAATTTAGGTCTAGTGTTAGGGGCCACTCTTATTTCGATAAATTTTATAAGAGAGGGTGGCATGGTGTTTTTAAATGCGGCAAATAGCATTTTAGATCACTGATTGGTGATATAACAATTTTAGAGAAATACGTGGAAGTTGATGGATGCGTTAAGCTAGTTACAACTAAGTTTTTAAATAATTACACCTGTGTATTAGAAGTTCTACAAGAGTCCACCGTCCAACGCACGATCCATTATTGTAGTTATGGATGTTTTGGTCATTTTAAAAATCTTACTCTTGTGGCTCAACCGGAGACGTACGCTATTGTAAAGTTATCTTAGACTAGTATTGGATGCATCAAAAGTGGTTACGCAACTGGAAAAAGGCGGCACTAGATTTTGACCAATTCGTCGCTTATGATTTCTTTAAAAATATGCGAACGAGCAACCTGAAATCTTGGTAGGCTAAGATTCTTCAGGGTGATCCGAGTATAGATAAGTCCACTCTGGAGATAGAGTAAACATCATCACTACTCACTTCCGTACGAGAAAATGAAGGTAATTTATCATTTTTAAATTTTTTAACCAAAAATTGTTTACATCTTTTTAATCCTATAATATATGTATTTTAATTTTTTTATGACATGTAGAAGTTTATGAAGGAATTCAATGCTGCCAAGAGTGAGACTCAGTATATTTCACATAGAAATTTATCCAAACACACCAAATTAAATAATATAACTTTTGAGGAGCAGGACAATAAATTTGGAGATTTGGAAGAGGAATTTATGTGAAGTCTATTTTAAACGATAGTTCCATAGGTTTCTTTCCCTCAAAAAAGTGTGTTCATACTTATGTACTAAGAATAAAATTTATCTTGTCAATAAATTTCCTTCAAACTTTGCATTAATTTATTATGATGTGGGGAGAAATAAATTCTATCAAACATAGGATGGTTGAAATTTAGTCTGGTTGAATTTTAATTATGCAGTGGAGTTAAATACACAAATGATAATTCGAAAAAATAAAGTTAAACTTTTGGTAATATCGTTTTAAAATTGAAAATGTAAAGTTCAGATATATCAATTTTCTAATAAAAAAAAGTAAGTCTTAAATAGTATTTAGTCTCTAATCATACTAATGAGACTAATAAATGTTTTATTGATGTATGCCATTTATAATTGTTTTATGTAATAAGTAAAACATATCTATGAAGTTTTTTTTAGATAAAGAGAGTAAAAGGTGATATTAGACATGACAGTTTTGAATAATATTTAAAAAAAATAATTATTTTACCAATCAAGTGTATTTAAATATACAATTATAGTAAAACTGAATTTTAAAATTGAAATTGTAAATTTCAGATTTTAATAATTTCAAAGAGAGAGTAAAAGCTGTAACTAGAATAATTTAATTCGAGACTTATCAATTTGCTCTTCCCCGCCTTGGTAGATAAAACAATGTAGGTTTAAAATTTTAAATTAATAAATAGTTTAAATTAATATTTAATCTCTAATTGGCTAATTATAAGTTTTAATAAAAAGTTCGATAAAGTTATAATTTATTTGAAACATGGGAAAGTTACCTATTTCTCCTATTATCTAGTGTGGTATTAATGTAAAGCTTACCTTTATGTCTAAATTCTTTGTGATTATTAATTTTGTTTTATGTAATCAGTTTAACATAACTCTGAAATAAGATATTATAAAATTGTAATCATCTGAGATTCCATATCATGTGTGTATGTTGAATTATTTTTTCTTCTAACCAATTCTAATCTAATATTCTTGGGTTTTTTTATGAACTTTTTTTTATAAAAAGGGTAAAGCGTGAAGTTAGACTTTACATCTCTGAAAATTAATTAAAGAAACAAATCCAATGGAGTTAAATATACAATGGTGGTAAAACAGTTTTTAAAATTTAAAATCTAAATTTCAGATTAGAGTTTAATTTTCCCAACTATAACCACTGTTGAAAACTAGAAGCTCTTGTTGTCATATCGGCTTAAACATTTATTTCAATTACGTCCAAAATTTTTAATTATTTTAATTTGATAAAAAAAAGGTCAACTATACTAAAGCGGACTTTCTACCATTCATATTTTATTAATTATAGTACTTAAAAATCATGACTTAATTATCAAATAATATTATAATTATTATGAAATTGAGTGAATAAAAGAAAATATAACTTACCTCTCAAAACGTGTAGATTCAATGATTATATAAATTATTTTAAAATCTGATGACACACTGATGTGCTGACCAACTGCTTTGCCACTCAGTCTTAGCTCAAGTGATCTTGGAAAGCTACCACATTATGTACGGATCGCTATCAAACAGGTGAACCTAATATGGTCTTATTAAAAAAAAATTTTAAACAACCTCTGTGTGGTTAGGATACTGGCCTAAGCCAACACAGATGGTCACGTTTCATCGATTGCAGGTTCTCACTACATATATGTTCACCTGAGAGTAAGATTTTCCAACTGTTTGAATGATATATTTGTGTCATAAATTACGTTTAAAAAATAGGCTTTACCAATTTAGAGTCCATCTAAATATGACGTCATTAATAAACATGACGAGTAGAGTGTTGATGGTTACGGAGCATACATGCTCCCCTGATAGCAAAATTTAGATTTCTCGTAATATTTTCAAGTATTGGGGTATATGATCTCTCGTGCATGGTACAACATTAATCACCGTCAGAATAAAACATCACAGTCTTATGACATCGCCCATTATACGTAAGTCATATATATATGAGTTCATTAATAAATATACCATCCACAGTATTGATGGATATGGTGTTTCGTTAATGGTACAACTTTAAAAGACTTAAGAATAAAATGTCACAGTTTTATAACTTCACTCACTCTACGTGAAACATATAATATGATATCATTATTAAACATAACAACCACAATATTGGTGAAAACGGTGATTCGTGAATGGTACAACACTTTTCGACGTCAGAATAAAGAGTCAAAGTTTTACGACGTCACTCACTCTACGTAAGACATCTAGATATGACGTAATTATTAAACATAACAACCACAGTGTTGGTGGATATGGTGTTCTGTGCGTGGTTTAGGATGGATATAATAATATTCATTTAAATCTAATTTATTCACGTCATACTAAAATAACGTCACAGATTTATGACAAACCAAATACTATACAATATTTTAGTCGAAATGTACCCACATCTGTCTAGAACGAATATTATAATTGATTCAAAATTTATTTTATTCAAATTATAAACGTAATTCTCTTTGACGTCACTGTCATACGTCTCATACTCTACGTAATACATTATTTAAATACTTATAACTAAGTTACACCCTCCCATTATCACATTTTTGGTCAACGGGATAGATCCTGTCTATCACTACTTCGGTCCTTTAGTAATAGTTAATACTGCAAAGTTATATTACCACCACGTAATAAAAATTTTGGTTTAGTAAAAAAAAAGTTGTCAAATTCACGAAAAAGACCGACCAAGGTTTTCTTTATATATCTGCTGCAGAAGTTCCCTCACTTTAGTTAGGTAATGATAAAAGAACGGATGTTTTTTTGTCCACAGGTAAGGAACTTAAAGTAGATAAAACTTTAATTCTACTCTGAATGAAGTTTAACAAGCAGCTTGGAAAGAATTCAAAGATATATCCAGCAATATCCCTGGAATGAATAAGCTAGACAACTACCAGGAAATTGTGGGATAACTTCTTCAGTCATGTGAAACAATGGGGTGTAGCCCGGGAAAAAATAAACCAGACAACTGCCATGAAATTGTTGGATATCTTCTTCAGTCATATGAAACAATTTGGTGTAACATATAACTTTTTACATTAACTTTGGATTTTTCCTCACAAAATCTTGGTGAAATACACTATGAACTAGGAGAGCATTTTCACCAATATATTACTGTTATAGAACAATTTTATCAAGTAAAGTAGAGTGGTAATATGCTGGTAGATTACTGCTGGAGTCTTATCGGGGATGTGGCTGAGATTAATACAAACAAAAGTCATCGGCTAGAAAAAATAAACGAAATTATCATAATTATTAAAGTAATATTTGTTTCACCTGTGAATAAAAAATGTAAGATTTTTAATTAAATTCTAATTTTAAATTGAGAGGGATATAAATATTATGAAAACATAATATTTGTAAACAGGATTAAAAACCGTTTAAAATAATATGTATCTTACATAAGCAAAAACAAAAAGAAAGTAAAACTGTGTTATTTGTGATACGTCCCTCGAAATTAGTTTAGAAAGAACTAGCTTTATTTTAATAAAGGAATTCATATCTTTATAATATAACCAAAACTTTTTGCAATTATGTGTGTAATATTTTTAATAAAGTAAAATTTATGTGAATTAGTACTTTAAAAATATAAAATTGTTGTTTTATATAATTCACAGATATACACTTTTGGAATAATATATGGTAAGGCCTTTAGCTATTCACTCCATGCATTATTTGATTACTTAGTTGAAATAAAATCTAAAATTACTTTTAAAAGTGCCTTTGGGGAGTTACTAAGTCACACCTCTTTTTAATAATAAGGGGTTTTCTCCTAGTGGTCCAGTTCTGCCAGCTGTCTACTTTTCATATTATTAATATTAATAAAATAAACATTATATTTGTTATTCCATATTAATAATTATTATAGTCACATAGTACATAAACTTACATGGGAGGCTTTCCCATAATTCTGAGCACAGTATCAAGTAGTACTGCTGGTATTACGTGGACGAAGATGGCCAACAAGCGGTACAAGAATATGCTTTGAAAAGTCCTCATCCAAGGATACCAAATTGACTTAGTGGTAGGTATTTCAAGAATCCTCTCCGAACATATCTTATGAGCTTCACTAAACGACAAAATATTACCTCCTACGAAGTTGTAGATAGGGATGTCATTGTGCTTCCTGTAAAAAATAATATATGTATTAAACAAGAATGTATACTTTCACTTCGATTATTTCCTCAACAAAATGTAATTGAGGAACAAATTAAAATGCCCACCTTGCTAAGATTGCTAACAGTATTATGCAGTTTATGAGATTGAAAGATATATACTTTACATTTTAATAATAAATAACTAGACATATTCAAAATTCATTTTTAAATATAATTGACAGACATTATATTATTAATTTAAATTGTATTAACACGTCTTCAACAAAGCACGTGTCTTGTAGAATACAAGGAATAGTGGAGTTGCGGTATATATATCGGCCACTACACATTAGTGTTTTGACTACTTATAAATAGACCATCTATGTATGCCAGAGATCAGAGCTAAACCAATATTGCGAAACTTAAAATCAATTTGACCATATTCAAAACAGCAATTAAATTTTAATTCTTAATTAGCTACACACCTGAGCTGAATAGGGTTTTGGTTAGTCAAATTTGAAACTCAAGTAATTGGAGAGCATTTATCATTCTGCACAGCTCTGATAATTCATCACAGGCCAAAGCACCGTGATCACGAAATTCTGATTATGCCTTTGTTGTATAGCTCAAAGTTCAATTATTCGTTACATTGGTAATAAAATCTAATAATATGTTAAAAGATTAAGTACCTTTAAAAAATGTCATATCCAAGATGTAAAAGGTTGGAAACCTAATAAGTGTAGAAGAGGTTTGGACTTTTTTTTTAGCAAAGTTTAACCACGCCTTCCTTATAGGCCACACATGGAATGATTTAATTATAATTAATACTATAGTAATTTATTTTAATGTTATACCACCATTGAGTGCTACGTGCATAAACGGACACCAGCTAACACATTCGCTTTCGTGGCCAGCCTGTATATGACCGTAGTGTCCTCGAAAATGAAATGAGGTCGGCACGGAATTAATAATTATTTTTAATATAGAGTTTTGTAGAGCTCGTATAGTGGCTGCGTTGTGTTAGATAGATTAATTAAACATATATTTTAATTAGTATTTATTATATTGTTTGGCTTCTAGTATTTCACTCGATACAAGTCATGCGTCTTGGATATTGTGAGAGTGGATTTCAAAAGATTTAGGGTTAATTCACACTATCAATTGATTTATACGTGATGTAAACTAACTACTCTTAACTATCACCCCTGCATTTTTTATTATAATTATTAGACACACGGCGACTACCAAGACAAGGGAAGAAAACCACCTACCTTAAAAGCTTTTATGGCGCTATTATTTTGAACTGGTGACTCTCACAATAAGGATGGTTATCCTTAATAAAGGCTAATAACCCTGCGATAGCCCGTTACTGTTTACAAGGTTGCTAAAACATGTTAATTTCTAAATGGTCAGTACAAATTTGCAGCATGAAGATACTCCGATACTTTTGGTATTTTTTAAATTCCTTAGTAGCTATTTTATATAAAACTACATTTGATTCGTTAATCGTAAAGTGCACCACTCTCATAGTAAACTGGACTAATGGTAACCAGAAGATAAGTTTTTTTATATCTCCAAACAAATATAGGTACACTCTCTAAGATAACTCGTCCTCTAAATCTACTATTACTAAATCATGACACATTAACGTAGTTAGTATATATGCCTACAGCCCACACAGATATTGAGACGCACAAATATTAATATATATATATATATATATATATATACTAATGTAACTACCTCTGCAGCATTTTATATTTGTATTACCAAATTCATTGAACTGTGTAATGTAAATATTGGAGAAATAAACACTTAAATGCTAGCAACAAATGCTTTACATTCCAAAACACACAAAGGTATGTTAAATTTCTCATAATTTGCTCGTTGCACTTAAGTATTTTAACACACCTACCATAGCGCAGTTACTGATAAGACAATTTTTTTCTAACGCAACTTTAATTATTTAAACTACATTAATAACATCACAACTAATATACTTCATTTCGTACAAGCTATACTCATACTATTAAATAAAATAAAATGAAACGTTCCAATCCAACTTCTCAGTATTATGTCCAATCCCCCATATTCATATTGACAGATCAGCCAATAGGTCAGCTAAGGTGGTACCGAAAATTTGCGTTAGAAGCTTTATTGGTATTCATCTTAAACTAGCAATCGGTTTTTAGAAGAAAGGTAGTACCGAAAGTTGACATCTTGAATTGAATATATCTGTTCCTGACAACTTGAACAACATCTGTCTAGGCAGAAAATAAGTCTACTAAAGGTAAGAGCCCACTAAAATATTACCTATGAGCTACTATGGTTTTGGTTGGAGTCACAGGGGTATAGACTGACCTAAAGAGCACTCTTGACTGATTATCATCCAATCTGTTAGAAGATATTAAGGTAGAAAATGAAGACTTTTAAAAGCCCAAGTCAATATCAGTTAATGAAAAGAGTTTAATTAATGATCCACTTCCTTCAATCAATATCATTAAATTTTCATTGATTCTAACAATTCTGTATTTCATGGTAAGTCAGAGACTTGAAGTTTTTTCTTAAATTTAAAAAAGGTATCAAATACATCGTGATGGACAGATGATAAACTTGAGCAGTGGCTAGACTACTCTTAGGATAAGAAACGTTAGAATGAGTAATTTCGGATTGGAATTTGGTTTAGGCAAACCCATCTTTGAAGACTTAAGAAATGATTAGAAAAAGGAAAACGATAAACCAAATATTTAGGGTACAATAAACCCAAATAAGACTTAAACGAGAGAAAGCGTTGAGGAGGCCACCAATAGAATCAGGAAGATTAATATAATTACTTATTAAGGGGGATAATTATATTCATAGCGAAATAATAAGATACGAAAGGGATGGGTGTGTTATAGAAGCCCCTTAAGTGATTTCCAGGAAAATTGGAGAGATTCATGCATTGATAAAAGTCCAAATAATTTAGAAAAGCTGTAGAAGCAGCAGTACTTAGTCAAAGTGATTCGATTACAATAGAGACTGCTTATTTTGTGGTGCATATATAGTAGAGCAATCTCTAATGAAAATGTGAAAGGAAGGGGTGGCTTAACTCGTGGTAGTAGTATGACAGAACCACAATGAGCTTTGTGTGTAATGTCAAGGCCCATCTGTTCATATATGAAATTGGCGATGCAGGGATTTGCAGGAACCTCCCACGTGACTATTGAACAAAATGTGACAGTTTCAAGTGCTCGAAAGAAGAGGGCCAGAGAAGACAGCAAAAACTACAGGTCTTATCATACTACTGAATATTTTGGTCATGATTATATCCTGTGAAATATAATTAGTGGTGTGAGTAATGATGACAAATTTAATGCTGAAAAAGCAGAAGTTATTGGAAATGAATTATTCTGAACGATTTGACAGACCAAATAGTGACTGCATATAATTTCAAAAGAAAAAATCAAGTGAAGACTTTGGATTCGAAGAACACAGAGCATTTAGGAAAGTTTTCTTTAAAAGTTATTCTGGAATTATTATTTCAGAGGCTGCTAGGTTTTACCTAATCAAACAATCATAATTTGGCTTATTTGTTGGCATATGAGCTCTGCACACTCCATCAAGCACTCTCTGATACTCAGGAACTGATGAGAGGGGCCACAAAGCTAAAATTACCGAAGAAAATACGGGAAAAAATCAATTCTGCCCAAGTTCAAAAAAATACAGTGCACTCTAATGGTGGTGCTTTATTGCAACAGATGCTCTGGGGGATAACATCACTTTCCATAAGGTTTTATTGGCATATTCTAGCTATGTACAGAAGAATTATGGTAAACCTTCCATTGTCTTTGATGTTTACAGTGAGGATCTCTCAACAAACTTCATTCACACTTACGTCGTGATAAGGGTAGATTGGGTCAAACTGTAGCATTCACATACGCCTGTTGTCTTGAAGAAACAATACTTCCTTGCCAATCCACAGAATAATAACCAGTTCATCAAATATTGGTCAGAAAACCTTGAAGGCACTCGATGTAAAGTTTCCCAGGCAAGAGGAGGTGCAGATTTTGCTCATAGTTCAAGAAGTCATCCTATCAGCAAGAAATATGACAAATGTATTTGTTGTATATGATACTGATTTACTAATCCTCATTATGCACTATTCTGTTATTGCAGACTCTGGCATCTTCCTATAGCTAGACCAGAATATTAATTCTAAGGACGCTTTCAAATACGACATTAAAGCTATAAAATATGAACTTAGAGAGCATGTCACATCAAATATCCTATTTGCTTATGGCTTCTTAGTTTGTGACACCATATCAAGACTTTTCTGAATTGGAAAAGGAGAGACACTGAAATTGTTTAAAAAAATATTATTTTGGACAGAAGCTTCAGTATTCCGTGTGCCAAACCAATCAAAAGAGGTCATTGTTGCAGCTTGTGAAAGAGCCATTCAAAATTATCCAGGGAAAGCCAGGAAAAAAATGTTGATTCGGGGTCTAAGGTTCACTAGTAATGTAACAAAATCAGCTGGTCATTATGTAAAACTGGAGACATTATCACCTATATTTGACGTATGTGATTTTCACAGCTTGCGAGTTTATCATCAGATTCAGACATGGCTGGGAGTTGACGTAAATCACCTACAGTAGGAATGGAAAATTAAAAGAGGTGAGCTGTCTCTAATTACAACAACTTAGCCTCCACCTCCTCATAATCTTCTGAAATTTAACAAGTGTGGTTGTACAACAAGCCATTGCTCAACAATGCAATGCTGCTGTACAAAAACAAGTTTTGTTTTGCATCACTGCCTCTTCGGATTGTCACGGTACCACTTGTATCAACTCAGACGATTCCCAGATGTAGAGGAAGATAATGAATTGTCTGATCTTTGAGCTTTATAATTCATCATAAAAACTTTCCAAATCTATATATCTCTTACCATTAATCATACTAAGAATACCAATACATTTTCTCTTAGGAAATTTTATACTCTTTCATTTATCCTAAGTCCATTTTCTGAATGAAATGTTAAGTTTTCGAGATATTGATGATTCTATCATATTAATATTTTTCATGTAACAGAACCTGTCGCACTTTGGCCTACACCCAGGTAAAGCATGTCAGAAATTATTGAACATACACTCAGAACAAATCATTTGGTAGACATTTTGATCTTCCATGAAGACAGGGGCTCCGGAAGGTATTTGAAAGTGGGTGGGGGAGTGGGGGGCTCAACTGAGAGGCTGTCTGGTGGTCCTGACTGGGTAAAATTTTATACCCTGGATGACTTTTGAATCTATTTGAAGGAGGTTTATTTTTCACATATAGTAATTTTTGTATGTATTTCTTTGTCATTTTATGAAGTAATAATATAGTAGGAACTTATGTGGAGAAGAACGGGCTAACATATTTCGGTCAGCAATTAAAAATTATGGCTAGGCACCATCTATATTTTTCTTTTATAGATAGTGATATTATTCAGTGGTATCTGGCCTAGTGGGTATTCGGAAGCCCTCCTCTAAAATTTTCCGAAACTCGGATGCCCTTAGAAGCTATTTAGAGTAGTCCACACTTGGAAAAATTTACGAAAATTATACTCTTCTAGAATTTATTTGGAGTGATTCTCACCCAGATTTTTTTTTTAATTTGGGATTTTCTAAAAGCTTCTTATTGTTCATGGAAATCTTTTAAAAATGCTATTTAAATTGATCTTCTAAAAAATTTTGACAATTAAATGCCTCTATAATTTTTTTATAATTGTTAATTAGTGATTTTTTTATGTGTTGAATCTAGAAGATATCTTGAGTTCTTTTAAATTGTATTTAGACTTTAGTGCACATAACCAAATAAATATGTATTACATTTATGTATGTGCTATAGGTATTACTGAATGCCAGGCTTATCCACAACTTACAATAAGGATACTGTAAGTGGAGAGTATAAAATACCTAGTTTTAAGTAAAAACACCTAGTTTTAAATAAAAACACAATTATTTATAGTTCACATTGCTAGTCAGTTATTATTGGTATGCAAAACTACCCATTATAATGCTTTTGCTGTGATCATATTTTGAAACCCATTCTGAGCCTCTCTACAGATACCATATCCACTTTAATGTAATTAAAGGCTAATGGTTAAACACTGGCCCTACATTCTGGTGTCCTTTCATTTTGAAATATATCATCCAGGATAGCGGTGGATTAAAATTTTAAACCCAGCTGATTTCTTCTGATAAAATTTATTTATCTTGCATAATTTCAAACATTGCTGATAAGACCTAAACTTTAAAATTCTTTTACTTCTCCAGGTTTTTACAGACCAAATATTATTTACTTTTCCAGTATTTTATAGTAAAAGTGATAGGCGAACATACATAATCTCATAATTTTCACTACCCTATTTTAAATTTTTGGCACAAAGATCATCAAGAAATCGCATAAATTGGGTATAGAAATAATAGTTTGGACTATACACAAATTATTGCAAAAAATAAAGCAATATTGATAACATTTTATAATTTATCTGACTTCCCCTTTACTTTTCATGTCACACCCAATTACTTAGTTTTTGCGGGTATTCTCTGTTTTCCATATACACACACCCCCTTTACTTTGAAAGGTAGGTTGGTTTTATGGGCGTAGGGATAATTTCAAATTCTAGGTCTATGAAATGATATTAAGACTTCTGAGAAATAAGAAAATTGTTTTAAAAAGTGGTGGTGTAACTTATTTGTTTGATGGGGAAAGGGGAAATATCAATATTTATTTATTTTAGGAAGTTTTCTTTCTGAAGCCAAAGCCCCCCGCCTCTCGGTTCCGGAGCCCCTTAATGAAGATATTTCTAATGCACGCTATATTGATCTCAATCAAAGTTCTCTCTCTTGGAAAAAACCGTTAATGAATTGGATCTTCTTTAACCCGACAGTTCGTACGGACATACTGTATATTCTATAATACTATTTGACAGAGACTACAAATGATCAGCCATTTCTATTACAAACTTTAACTACAAACAATCATCTATTAAACGTAAAATAATTTACCATGAATATAAATTTATAATATAAAATTTTGAGATCCAGTAGGAATCGTGTTTACTTAATATGCGACTGGAGGTAAATGAAATACTATTATAAATAATTTATTCTCGGTTAAGCTCAGGTTTGAGGGATGTGTTTTATTTGAAGTTCCTTCATTGGGTATAGCGACAACTTTGTTAAACGGTGACATAACAGCGTATGTGACATTTAAATTACCATTGCATTTTTCTTTCAACCAAATTGCCCTGTACAACATATCAAAACAATGTTCCGCATCAAAATGACTTCAAATATTACCTTTAATTACTTGAAATTTTAAATATATAAAATTAATTAAGAGTGGTTATAAACAAAATAAGTTTAGTAAATATATAGAAATATATTGAAATACAATGGTATAAAATTATTCTAAGTATCATTTTAACATTAACAATATTATTTATATTCAATATATTTAAACATATTTACTTCATTCATTTTTATTATAGCATCTATATTTTTTAATTATATATATTGTCACCTTTAAAGAAACATTAACAGTGCCTCAAGTAATTAAATTTATTCTAATGGGGATTCTAATCGGGATGTGATCCTAGAATATTTGTTTCACTTCGTTAGCATTTACCCAGTTGTACCATACAATATTTTGCCCCTCAGGTACAGTGCTGAAAGATCAAGGATATTGGAATTCACCAAATGCGACTTCCCATAGTCCATCGAGTGTAAGATGGTAAGGTAGCTGCGTAGTGAAATTTGTTAGGATATTTTTCGGGAAAGATCCCATAGAGCTGTTGCTCGGCAAAGTGATGTAAAACTAATCATTCATGGTAGGGCAGTGACGTAACTGGCAGGAAGCCAAGAATTTAACTTGGGGACGGATCTTTCCACTACACGTACAGGCTCTTTCTAACGCCTTTACCCGTGAAACGTAGTATTTTATCAACTTTAAATGTATCGGGAAGACGTCGCGTTGCAAATCGGGTTCGTAAAACGTTCCCTCTATCTCCTTGACGTCGAGATAAGTAAACCTGTTGACGAATGGTTGTCGCAAAACAATAATGACTTTGAAAATAGCTTCGCTCCAATTGATCTCGTAACCATTTTCAAACAGCATTTTGGGTTGTTAATACATACCGTGTCACCTAATTTGATTTTTGGCTTACTATTCGAATTTGGGAGCCCAGGACAACCTGCTAAACATGTTGATGATGGTGAGCAAGTACACGGCACCGTCGTTGTATTTTACGTGACTTCACATATCGTTGCGATTGGCTTGCCAGAGATCTTCAATGTTTGACACTACGTACTTGTTGCTTGAAAAAAAAGTCACAGTTTTTTTAGCGTATAAGCGTATAACCATTCTCGTACTTTGGCCGGATATTTCTTGGAGGAATTTATCAGAGACGCTGCCCCTACAAACTCTGCAGGATGAGAAGGAGGGTAGTAGATGTCGGCTAAACGGTCTATTAGCTTGGAAAGGCAGCCATCTGTTTTCGTCCACTCTTTTCAGTCTCTTATTAAGAATAAGGGCGTTACGATGGTGTAAATGGTTGTGATATGGGCGTCGGATCGATAATGGGTGCCAAGAATTTCGGGTTTACAATAAATTATTTAGTGAATTCTATTTTTTGAAGCCCCATGAGAAACTCTTGCCACACCGACGGCTCGCTGTGTCTTCTTGCTCTGATCAGATCATTGACTAAATCCACGATATTGGATCAACGTGTAACCCCCCTTTGATTTGATAGGTTCATAACACTATAAATAAAAGGTAGGTTGATTACAAGAGAGTTTTTTTTATTCATAACATACAACTCGTAGAAAAATGAGAGTGAGACATACTAAGAGTAGTCGAGTGAAAAGTCAACAAGGACTGATAGAAATAATGAATAATGGGGCAAGACCCCAAGACTTTGAGAGAAAACCGTAATACAATAATAAATAAATACATATAAAATTTACCCAGCGCAGAAGGCGACTAACCTAACTAGAAAAGTTAAATAAAGACAAATAGTATAGGTGTACACAACTCATCGATGCCGATACAAATTCGACATGAGTATGCTAAATAATTATTAACTGCCATTACAAGGCGCAAAAGAGAAATTATAAAAAATACCAATGACTTAGATCAACCTAATCAGTTTTAACAGACACCATTTAAATTAGATCAAACTAACTAAAACTTGGCCGAAACGCTAAGTGCGCGGGCTCGCGGCCCCAGAGTTGAACAACAAGTTCATTTATTACAAAAGACTATACCCTTAAAACTTTGACAAGCAAACCAAACATTTCAATAAGTTTAACTTTAAGAAAGTTAACTAGCGCCCCAATATGGCGGCGTAATAAACCCCAAACCCGTCCGTGAGGCGGACAAGGCGGGCCAGCAAAAAGAAACAGAGTTTAAACATCGAGTAATCCATAATGGCTGACAGGCAAATCCTGCCGTTTCTAATGAATTTAATTCTGAGTCACGTATAAATAAATAAAGCCGAAACATATAAATTTAGAACATGAAGAACCAAACATAATTTAGATACGACGAAAAATAAACTAAGTCTAAAGCTAAGACAAAGTGCCTCACCTAATTGAGTGACATCACTACACAGTCCAGCCGTTATATACAAAACAAAATCTGTCACGTTATTAATTACACACTTTTACACTACTACACTAATTACACTAATTTTACCTCAATTGGAAAAGGAGAGCAAGTTTCGAATCAATGTTACTATACATGGTGAATGCTGAAACACAACAAGATGTTTAATTAGGGTTTGTTTGCTGAATATCGTCCCCTGAACGAGAATTAATAACTACATCTGAGCTGAGGGCCTTCAAAGAGCTACGACCCGATGTGTCAAGAGGACTTTCCTGTTACACTCTTAAGTAAAGGGGTGGGTTGGGTTAGTGACTCTTTAATAGAGTCATTGCTACCCGCGTTCAATATTTAAAACTAAACTAAACAAGTTTAGGATTAACGACTCCCACTAAGGATTAATTGGTACCCTCCAAGGCTGTCACGACATAAAGATTTCCCTTCCCAATGTGTCCTACCCCGGGGATTTGACACATGAGGAGGGGTGGTGAAGGGAGGGGTAGAGTGAAAGGGGTCTTGCGGCAACGAGCCATTGCCGGCTTCACAAATTCTACGCTAAACGGCCGTCGGGAGAGTTTCGTCCTGCACATTCCCACCTTCACTAGCTATGCCGACATTTTATGGGACTTCGTGAGAGAAGTGCCCGATGCCATGGACTGCATGTTCCCCCACCAATAAATAAAAAATCTCCACACAAATAAATAAAAAAAACTCCAATGCCAGTCCCAATCCTATTCAGATATACGATCCATTGGGACATATTAAAAATAATGGGCACACATAAAAATACAATGCGCACACATAGAAGACCAATGGAAACACATAAAAAACTAATAAGACAGGAACCAACCAGTTTGGAGAAAAATAAAACACATACGGGAATATCAGTACATTTTGAGGGAAGAGGATCAGGGGGAGCGGAGAGGGGACAACCAATCCCAGGCCAGGGATATTTATATCGGCCAATCAGAGAGCTATTTTCAACGGTCATTCGAACTACTCCTATGTCTCTATCTGCATGTAAGTGTTTGTTTATCCGTACGGGGGAAAGGGTTTAAAATTAAAGGAGTAGAGCTTCCATACCATATATTATGAAGTTTTTTCTAAGCCTTTACTATATAAATATCTTAGCTTAAGGGCCGTACTGACACATCAACTTGTCAGCCCTATCACCAGGACAACAAATTGGAAGCGATCCTCCACAGTGCCTGACTAGAGGTCCATTTGTCAGTAGCTGTCGTGATCTCCGAATGAACGCACGCCATGCCTCTATCTTATCCAAATCCCAAAAATTTGGATTCAAATGATTTTCGTAATTTTTTAAGAATGATTCATGAAGGTTTCTCTGAAATACTTAGTATAGTGACAGTCATTTTAAATAGAACAAAAGAGTAAACGGTGAATATACATACTTAAAAGCTTGCAAAGTTGTTACTGATTGGAGTCAGTTTTGTAGGTTGGTCCAACAACGTTAAAGACACAACAACTTCTCTGTTGATGAGATGGGGAAGTTGGCGATCGGGTGGTTTGTACCAACCAACCGTCCAACTTGGGAAAAAAATTGTTCATGCAATAAGCCTACACATTATACAATTTATTAATTTCATGGCCGATTGTCTGACACGTGTGTGTGTGTTCTAACCTTTACAGAACATCGGTGCTACACCTCTTCACTTCTCGGAATGGGTGCGAGACATTCTTTATCAACAAAGCATCGATTGGCACTAGGAAGGAAAGAGGCCGGTGAATAAGAAAATAATATCAAGTTTTGTGGTCAATGAAAGGTGTTTTCGTACTTCTACTCTATTGACTGTATGTTCCAAATTTTTTCGTTCATACACTCCGCTTCCTCCTCTCTATCCTCCTACACAATTTTTTCATCCCACTATTTTTACATAACGGATAATTTGGTTCCTATCCTCGTATCTTGTATTACAAATTACTTAAAATGAATGACAGGATTGAGAATATTTTCTATAGGAATATTTAAACTCATCTCTGTCAACCATTCTGTCTGACAGCCACAATCATTTTGAAGGTGGGGCAAGGATTGTGTAAGAAAAACGTAGTCAATCATCTCTCCTTTAGGGCAAGGTCATCATTCTTATTATATTTTACTGTTCTAATATTTAGCTATTGGTATAAAATATTCCAATCTTTCACTAATTTTGCCACCTATCAATCAGTGAAAGGTATTAAAGCTTGATTCGCACGTCCACCACAAATATAAAGCAGAGTCTGCCTCAGTAATTCACACGCTGTATCTTGACCCATGATACATTGCAACGCTAACTTTAAACAGATATCAGTATAATTTAGATTTTAGTGGATAAACATTTATTTTAGATCAGCCTCCCGATGGATGTTTTCATATTATAATGCTGTATAGTTGCAAAACCCAATACATTATTACACACGATTTACATTAACGGGTTATTTCAATTCTCCTCACAAAGGTCAACGAAGCTGTATGCTTGCTTCTTGCTATAGAACGTATGTGTGGTAAAATAAGCGTGCATACTGATTTGAGATGGTTTTTTCTGAGATTTGATTGGTTCTCCTAAGATGAACATTTCAGGCATAGGGGATGTAGTAGAAATTAGTTGGACTTTAGCGGAACAGCTCCTGTTATAGGCTTATAGCTAGCCACGTGAGTACGTTTTTGTTCTGCGTTAGTTTTTTGGCAAGCGTGTGAATCCACAGTAACTGTCCTAGGAATGCACCCAACCATAATGTTACATCTCCGTTTTTATATCAGTTTGACTATTCTGAATGGTTGTCCTGTGAATGACTTATCAAAATATTATTTTATTATTTGTAATACTGCGCATTAAATGACTAACCAGGAATGCTTATTACCTGATGCCTACAATATATGCAGCTGCAATAATGAAGTTGATGACCAAGTCCACAGGTACAATATCTTGACTAACACTGTTATTGTTGACACCAGTTTTTATCACACCAGAAGCGTATCCTATTACTGCACCAGCAGGTCCAAAAATGTTGTCAGTCCAACCAGGAATTGGTTCTTTCATAGTGGCTACAACTAAAAGAAATAAAAAATTGACAAAAAATGTTAAATACACAATATTATTCATGCAAACGCTAATGAAAAACAACATAAACCCAATCACACAAACTGAAATAAGTAATTGTGAGGCTTTGGAGGTTTGTTATATATACATTATTATTTTTGGTATAGGCTAGTTTCTGGAAATTAAAAATTGCTAGGATAATAATACCTTAAGCTAGTGTGTTAATATTTTATTGAATAAAAATTAATTAAATAGTATTAACTGCATTTACAATTTATAAAATGTTCAAAAAGATTGAATGTACATAAAAAAAGGATTGAATGTTTTTGAAGTTTTTCAAGAATTGAAATGTTGAATGTTAAATAAAAAATCATTTTAAAATAATATATATTAATAATGAAAATGTAATAGATAAAAAATTAATTTAACAAAAAATAATAAACTAATATTTAGATACAAAATATTACCATTTCGGTTCACATTAAAAAAATTAAAGTGTAAAAATAAAGCATGACATACAATAACAAAAATGCTATGGTTAATTTACTACATATGAAGTAAAAAGTCATAAACAATAATGGCCATTATTGGTAATGGATTATAAAATATAATATGGACATGAGTTTTAGGCTAAAGTCGATAAATAAAATAAATTGATCATGCGGTTTTAAATTCAATGTTTTTAAAAATAATTAGAAATCTTTATATTATATATTACATTAGAGAATATTCCATAGTTTGAATGTCTTATTTTCAATAAGTATTTTCTTTCTCCTTAGTTTCTCAAGTTGGTTGAGGACCAGGTGTTGAATTATTTCTTTTAACATGTTTCAGTATATAAATACCATCCTCAGGAATTGAATGAGTGGCATAAAATAAGAGTAGCATTATATTAAAATATGCATAGTGATAAAGAATCAAATATTCTAAAATCAAAATTTAAATGTTAAGAGAGTGATAGACTGCGTTTAAAATAAATATAATTTAACATATAAACTTAAATTTATGTTGATACATAGATGTTTAGTGTGAATGTATGATGATTTAACTAAATGGGTGATGCAATATGCGAGAGGAATTTATAAGGAGTCGTAAGATGTAATTGGAAACAACTGTAAGGTTTAAGAGAGTTCTATCCCTTGTAATACATTTTTTAAGTGTTGGATATTGAAAAGTAATTTAAGAAATTAGATAGATAGTAAAAATATATGGATAGAAGAAGGTTGAAGAAAATGAATTAAGGTATTATATCTTCCCGACGCTGGACCGGTCAGGTCATTCAATATCTACGGTGGAAGGAAGGACAGGAGAAATAAGGAAAAATTGGAATTTAATTATTATTAAATTAATGTTTGAAAGAGAGTTAGGTTAAATCCGGAAATTAAAGGATCTTTATATTTTTAGGTAAATATTTTATAGTATTCACCAGAATATGGTTTTCAAGACATAACTGCTTAGTGACGAGATTTATATTACTTAATAAAGCTGCTTGAATAAGTACGATTAAGTAAACAAAAGTGTATGTTAAGCCTATAGTAAAATCTATTTCTTATAATGAAAAAGGTAGCCATTTCATCACAAAAAACAAAATTAAGGGAACGTGCCTTACTCTTGGAAAAAAGTGAATAAATAATAGTGAGATACTATTTTAAAGTAGGACTGGTGAATCTATTTGCCATATTCATAGTTTTAGAAAACATTCTAAATGATCAAGTTTTAAGTAAGAAGTAGTTAAATTGAGAGTTAGGACTTATGTTGATCTAGAAAATAGCAAATTTAAGTTCAAAAGTTATGTTCTAATTAAAATGGATACTACATAATGTGATGTTGAAAAACAATAAAATAAATTAGATAATTTTTAGAGGAACATCGTACATTACTATGAACTATTAAAGCAGATTAAAATACTTCATCAACTTATACAATCGTCAAACGAGTTGATGAATAGTCCATAACATAGGTTAACACGTTAAAATATTAATACAAAAACTATAACAACTAATATAACATGATATGAACATAGACATTAAAGACAAGACTTATTTTGAAACTATTCAAAATAAAACTAAGCTAACATTATCAAGGTTGATTTGGATGGTGTTGAAGTATGATATAATATAGAAATAGAAAAGTATGGTTATGTTGGACAGAGTCTTGTCTGTATTGATGTCCCATTATTCCTTTCGTATCCAGCATTGGGAAAAGTGTCTGGACTACTTCATTCCGATATATTTAGGTACATTAGTACCATATTAATCGATATTTGTGAAAAACACAAGGTGTTTTTATGACAGCTAGACATATAGACAGTATCAGTGAGTGAATCAGTGTCCAATAATCCGACCCTTAATGTAAATAAATTTGCTTTTTAAACTTGTAAAAATTGAAATTCCTTAACTTTTAATGTATAATTTCTTATTTTTAAGTTTTTCTGGCTGTAAGGGGTTTGGAAAGATCAACACACCTTTACCGTAAAATCTTTTTTTTTCTGTCTTACTTGATCACCCAAACAACATTGGTCCAAAGAGTAAGTACAGAAGATATAAAGTTTTTAGAACAAAAGAAAAACTGTGGTATTTATGTTCTTTTTTTCTATCGACAATAATTTGAAAATCATGATTCCTTGGCAAATAAAATTTACACCTATGGTAACTTTCAACATTTTATTAGATTTGATCTTATATTTACATGGATTTACAAAGATATATGTTCAGGCAGATGGAATAATTCTCCAATTTAAAGGCAGATAATATTAATTAAAATGGTCCACAGCAACCAACAATATATATATATATGACTATTTAAATGTTAAGAAATAAAATCCCATACATTTATTCTAATTGGGATTTTTTTGCCCTCCCCTTGTTCATTTAAAGTTGAGTAGAAATATATTTTGATTTTAGTGAACGTTGGATATTGTGAACAAAATATTTGGGTTCATAGTGGTTCACTGTAAAGACACTTGACTATATATTGAGATACATCTTGAATACCGTGAACTCCAGTGTGTGTGATTCCAAACCCAAGAAAAATATAAAGGTGGCACTGTTCATGTCTACTTAGCGAAACCCCGAGGTGCACAACTTGGATGTATTTATAAAAATCAATTATGTAAATACTAATACCTAATAATGTGTGTAAATGGGATGTATATCTTAGAACTCAGTTTACAAAACAATTTTAATCTTTTAAAAGTAGTCATTAAAATATTTTAGGTGTGTTACGTCCATATTGAGCCTATACCCTTAGGTGGGAGCATATATATATATATATTTTATTCTTTTACCGCTAGCGCGGAAAAGTTGTGGAATGGGTTTAGAAACATATATACAAAATTTCAGATTTATCAATTAATATTTTCCGGTTCCACTTTGGTTTCTAAATATTCGAAATTAGCCGAAAATAATGTAAATTTTCACATTTTCGTGACTTTTTAAATTGCAGATTCTTTCTTCCTACTAGCGCGGTAGAGTCGGAAGAATATATAAGAAACCCAAGTGCCAAATTTTAGAGTAATCATAAATATCTTCCAGTTTAACTTTGAGGTCTAAATGTGCGAAATTGGGCAAAAATTTAGAGAACTTTAGTGTCGAAATTTAGTAATAAATGAAAAACTTTTGCTTGAAAATTTATTTTTGGAGGCTTTAAACATTTATTTTACCAAAATTAAATATTCGTAAATAATAATTATGAACATTAAACAATAAATCTTATAACTCATGCAATACACAGACTTTGTAAAAATAAGTGTGTTTCGAGTTCCAGAATAAAAATTGCAAATTTGCATTAAGAGCATTTCATTCACTTGTTTCCATATTTTTGACTCCATACTAGTTTTTTGTTTCAAACGATGGCATGAAATGCCTTGGCTAAATTCTGGATCTGATGTATCGATCACGCTTGGTCTCTCCAATGACTGCAAGGGAAGCTTCTGTTGTCAGCTTTACTCCTCTTTCAACACATTGAGTGTGGCACTGGAAGTTTGATGTTTCCCAATTCCGACACTGAACACTTGCCAGATTTTACCAGTTGCACTATATCTTCGTTCAACAAGTGAGTGGTAATTGAAGGTTCCGTTAGTTGCCAATTCTGCCAGTCCATGAGATCCACGTAAGATTTAGCTTTAAAGTTATGTTCAGGAATTTGGAACACACGAATTCCTGGTCCCATTTCTTTCCTTGCTTTCAAAATCGTGCAGAGAGCAAGTTCTCGCACATTATTGTCTGGGTCAACACGCATTGCAAGGATTATTGCTTCAGGATGACCAAAGTAGACATTTCTTTTGATGAGGTGATCCACAACTAGCTTCAGATTGTTTGTAAGATAACGTGAAGCTTGAATTTTTTCCAAATATTTCGTGGTCCGTCTGTACAATTGGGATACGATTTGATTCTGAAACACGCGTGTGCGTAAACCTTCATGATGAACTCAGCCAAAGCATGTAGTTCCTGTGTGTAGATCCTTTGTACCAATATAAACAAGCAAGATTCCATTAGCAGTTGTCAACCAACGGGCATGGTAATGATTTCTAGGGTTATTGTGAGACATATTCTCAGGACACACATAATTTTTCACTGCAGTGCCGATATCTCGCAAGTAGCTCTGGTCTGTGCTCAGATAACATTTTTCTTAAATTCCACAAGAGGTAAAATACACAATATTTGAAACTGTTTTCCAATCGGACAACAATACGTTTTAGGTCAAGTTGTATCGCCGTCCAAGGTCTGCATTAGATGCCTGAGCAGTAGCTCATCAGCATGAAGCTGCTACATGAACCAATATAAGAATTTCTTACAAAATAGTTCTGTACGGCGGAAAACATGACCCTATTTCCCGTGTTTACTGGGGTCCCATCACTTCCTAGTGCTAACAGTTTAGTTAAATCAATATGACGTTATTTGCAAAATTTCGTTATACTTTCAGTAATGTGTTTATCAGAAGAGATTATTGGTGACACGTAACCTACATATTTACATCCAGGTTCTTCTATTAGTATCACTTGTTCTTCAAGCACTCTTTGTTGATGCAGCGTTCTCTCAATGTTCTTCTGATTTAATGTTTGATCTTTTCGACCGTCAAAATAGAGTCCTTTCAAGTTATTGGTATTAAATAATTTGAAATCTTTGACTTGGTGTTTCATAAGATATTTCTTTCTTTCCCTTCTTATCTTATGCTTGTCTATAACATTGGACATGTCTTCATGTGTCACAACTCCTAAGTCTTCAAGAAGTGCACTTGCTACTGTTGCCGCAGCACTGTCTGACATTCCCATTCTGTCGCACGCACTAGCTAGGGCTGGAAGGCGTGTTGTTCGTAATTTACTTTTACCCCTTACATTCAATTGCGATGAGGTTGAAGGTTTATCAGTAAAATCCTGACACTGTTGCTCATCAAAAAGATCAGAAGAATGAGATAACTTCAAATCTTCACATGAAACAGATGTGGCTATGTTTACACTTTTCTTCCGTTTTCTGAACCTTTCCTGTTCCTTTTCAAACCTTTACGCTCGTTTCCTAAGTTTCTGTGCTGTCGCTATATCAACTGGGCCTATCGTCATTTTCCTTGGAGTCCTCTGATCCTTAGGAAACAGTCTTCCCAAGTCAATAACTTTCCTTTCATGAGGGCATTTACATCCGTTTAGAGATTCACACTTGCACAAACAAATATCAAACAGACGTTGTTTTGCTTCAGATTGGAAAATTTTTAATTTTGACTTCATCTTTTCTGTCTGTTTCTTAGCGACAAATTTCTTCATTTATCATTATATGATCTAATCATTTTGACTACTCTCTCCCTATAAACTGTTGGAATTGAGGCGGACTGGCAAATTGTTTCAACCTTTTCAACCACATAAACCGCTATTGCCCCTAGAGGTGGGTTCAACTTTGTATTATTTTTCAATTCATTTTTCACCAACATAAAGATCTTCATAATATTCTCTTATGTTGGCAAAACGCGAGTACTTTATTCTGCTGGATCCCCAAAAACGGGACAAAAATCATCACCCCTAATGTGCCTTTTTATTTTAAGCTTCTTAACATTTTCCAGCGATTGCGACATTTCTCCGTTATATATTTTAAGTAGGCTACTAGTTCAACACAATATTAAAAATCCGATAAACAATTTCACATGTACTATTTTGCAATAAAATTTAGACACTACAAATGAAAACATGAGTTATGAAAGTGCCACGAGCAGAGCATTCAACCAACGGTCACATTAAAATGAACATGAGAAAACTGAACTTACTAAAAGACTTCCTCGTAGATGGCATTGATTTTGCTCGTGCAATCTATTTAGTGAAGGGTAGTTCCATATATTGTCCCTGGCGTGGGCGTTGATCAACGTCAACGGCTGCCCGAACGTTCCCGGGCGTTCATTACAATAACTTACTATATAATACCATCCATCAATGAACCACTCAATTTTTAGCTAGTCTGAATACTTCATATTTAAGCTGATAGATGGTACTAGTAGTTCATTGCAATACAAATAACTTAGACTGAAGTATATAATTGCTAGAATAAATGAATAGCGAAAATATTTGGCACGTAACCATGGCTGCTGGGCCAATACAGGTTGCTATGATTAAGGCGCGCCAGAGAATGTGTTAAGACATAGAAGTCGAACCTCAATATATTTATTGATTACTGTAAAATTTTGCACTTATGTTTCTTATATGACCCTCCAACTTTTCCGCGTTAGCGGGAAGAAAAAATCTAAAATTAAAGAAGTCACTGATATGTTAAAATTTACATAATTTTTGGCTAATTTCAAATATTTAGAACCCAAAGTGGAACCGGAAGATATATATTGATTACTCTAAAATTTTGCACTTGTGTTTCTTATACATCCTCCTGACTTTTCCACGCTAGCGGGACGAAAAAATATGAAACTAAAGAAAGTCACTGAAATTTGAAAATTTACATCATTTTCGGCTAATTTCGCACATTCAGAACCCAAAGTGGAACCAGAATATATTTATTTATTAATCTGAAATTGTGTACGTATGTTTCTGAAACCATTCCACAGCTTTTCCACGCTATCGGGAAAAGAATTTCGAAAAAAAAAATCATCCTCAGCCCCGTTATAACATATTCCATATAATACCTGTGCGGTTAGCTTAGTAACACAGAAACTTAAAGAGTGAAAACATGGTGTTGACCACTTTATTTAATGCTTTGTTACTAATCATATTGTATGCCTAAAGTATTTGACTGCGTGATTTTGGTGAAGAAGGATGCCAAATAAAGCACCATAGACATGTTAAACCATATGTGATAGCTATTTATGGACACTAGCTTATGTGAATCTCTCTTTTTTTTAATTATACCCTACTAATTAAAGAAAAATGAAATGTCTGTCTAATTTTTTGCTGCTCATTCATACCAAAACCACTGTATCATTTGCTCTGGTGAAATCTTGTATTGTTATAACTTGGACGTTCGGTTAACAAATAGGCTATTTAAAAATTACGTCAACAATTTTATTTCAACGATACGGTTTCAAAACACTTATTTTTTATTTTTTCTCAGCTTATGCTTATTGGATTAACTTTTAAATGTTTCTAGAAATAATATGCTACTAGACATTATGGCCATTTAAAAAAAAGTTGCTATAGAACACTAATTTTTAGCCTCTCCAGAGCTCTAAATAATAAACTTTAGGAAGCATGCATCTAGGAACCAATATTATATCATCATATAAATGATATGGAATCTATACTTGTTTGTATGTGTGTCTGTTTGTGTATTTGTGGTTATGTATGTAGGTGCCATAGCTCAAAAGTTACAAGATATATAAAGCTTAAATCATACTATTACATAAATATGAAAGTTTAGTTTTTTTCAATTATTTATATTCCATTAGAAATAAAATTTTTAAAATGCCAGGAATATAAGGGAATTACTCCAAACACTGCATTAATTAAAAAATATTTCAAATTTATAAGTAGAGTATTGTGAAACAGGGGATTAAGAAATTATGTAATAAACTACTTTTCACTGAGGTTTAAGATTGAAATTTGTCAAGCAGTTATCAGAGAAACACAAAACATTATGTAATTAAATTTTAAAATTAATGAACTAATATCGGGGAAATAGGGGAAGGGAGTCCTCACTAAAAATTTCATAATCCAATAGAGTAAAACATTTCTCTTATTGTATGAAATGGAAAAATTTTAATAGATGTAAAGAGACAAAATTAAACAACAATAGGAGTTTTTGCTAAACTGTAATGGTCTTATTTTCAATATGATTTTGTAAAAATGTACATAGTTAATTTCATATATTATCTTATGATCGCTCTTGGGAAACTATTGCGTTCTATCTATGGCACTCATTTGTGAACTCAGTTTTTTGGCTGATTAATATTTGGTTTAGAATATTATTTATAAACTTATTGGCTTACATATTTGCTTTTGGATTGGAAATTATGTATAGAGTGCAGCCAGATCTTTAACTTCATAATTTGTTATAGTCTTAATATATTTATATCCGCATGAATTATTCGAACAATTCTAAACGTATGATTAAGATTTTATCTATTTGTTTTCATACAACAAGCTTGGTTAAAATGGTTTTCCTATGGTCTTTTACCAAGCTTACCAACCTGGTACGTCATTTATTTTTACAACATGGGAGTGGAAGTGTGATGAGTGTGGACAAGTTTTTAGTCGGAGTGACATGTTTCCTCACAGAGTCAGGAGATTAACTCGTTCGAGTGTGATGAATGCAATAAAATATTTTCACTGTGGGTTAATCTATTACGACATAGGCTAAGGGCCTGTACTGCAACAGGATTAACATCACTGAGGAATGTTGCCGACGTTTCAAAGTCAAGAGATCAGGAATCTATTGAGAATCTTGATGTTGATGAAGATTATGACCCCTGTAATTTTTCAGAAGCTTTGAATGGTACAGACAAAATTATCAAGATCCTCCCTCGAAAGACTCGCTATTTTTAGTACTTACTAACAATATTAAAAGGAAGTTGGAAGCAACGCTTGCCCAACAACTTGGTGTGATGGTTTGGCCAGACTGACAAGCATGCGAGCGCGCAAGCGACTGGGTGGACAGACTGGCGAGCGTGCGAGCGAGTGAGCGAGCGCGTTATTAGCAGATAAATCTCGTAGTTGTTGACGAGGAGGCTCCGAATCTTGGCTGAGTGAAATGAGGGTGGTTTTAACAAGTGATTTATTGTTGTGGTTTTATCATCCTCTCTACACGTTAATGGTGATTCTTATTTGTAAAGGCCTACTTTGATAATATTAAAGTATTTTAACATATCAGTTTTACATATATATATATGTATATATGTGTATATATATATACACATATAGGTATGGTTTATGATCTTACCAATTAAATTTTACAGTTAGTCGCAAGTGTGCTAAGCCTATCGATATTAATACAAATGTCAAAATGAGAAGTTTTCCTAGCACTCAATGAACCAACATACAATAATATTGCCTAGCGCCTGTAGGTTAGACTGTACTGGGTCGAGCAAGCGCACTTGAAAAATAGAACCAGTTCTATCTTTCAAGCGTGCGTGCTCAGTCGCTCGCTCCAGTCAGGCCACCTCTCATTACAACCAATGTGTTCTACTTTATATTTTAGTCGCTCGTGCACTCGCTCGCTCAGTCTGGCCGCCCCCTAATAGGTAATCTAGAATGATATACATCTGCCTATGTAGAGTACTCTCGTGTTGTAGGGGAAGGAGAGGTAACCATCACCCCTTACTTTTACTGTAAGTGTATCGTCACTCTAAGTCCTGACGCATTAAAATCACATATTGAGGGTGCATGAACTTACATGATTGAAGCAGCTTCTTGTTTCCACCACAAGGGAAGTGGTTGGTCTGAGGACCGTGTGAAATACTTAGAACTTAAACTATCTAAATATGTTCCTTTGGCTGCTTCCAGCTATATTCCATTACCAGAAGAGTTGAGAAATAAGCTTCTTCTAATTAATATAAGAAATGCTGACAATATATGTTTTCTTTGGTCTGTGCTAGAATTTCTATACCCAGCTGACAAGAACGTTAATCGAGTGAGTAAATATAGATCACTGGAAGGTAAACTAAATATAGATGGTATTGAATATCCTGTGCAAATAACGCAAATAGCCAAGTTTGAAAAACCAAAATAATGTATATATTAATGTGTATGTCTACCAAGGGGAAATATCCCCTTTAAGGATAACTAAGTTTAGTCGTGAAAATCACCTGGATTTGTTGTTTCTTTCAAATGTAGATGGGGGACATTATTGTCTTATTAAGAACTTGAGCAGATTGCTAAGCTCACTGATCAGACACGACGGTTAATCATAATAATTCAAATATTGCTTGCATTGATTTTATAAGGAAAATCTCAGGGATGAGCACAGTGAGTGGTGTTCTAATTTGTGTGCTCAGAAGATACAGATGCCCGAGGAAGAGGATAAAATATTGAAATTTTCGACATATAAACACTTGTTGTTTATCCCATATGTGATCCATGCAGATTTTGAATGTTTTAATATTAAAATATCAGGGTGTACACCTAGCCCCAATCACTCATCAACTACAAAAATGACGAAGCACACGCCATCAGGATTTGCATATGTATTAGTCGATTCTGAAGGTAAATGTGTGAAAGCCCCTGTTGTCTACAGTGGTGAAAATGCTGTGTATACATTTCTTCTTAAAGTTGTTGAAGAAGAAACCATGCACATTGAGATGAAGAAAAATGTTGTCCCTATAAGCATCACCTCTGAACAAGAAAATTAATTTATTTCGGCTAGCGTATGTAGTATCTGCGAGAAGGAGTTGGGTCAAGACCACGTCCGTGACCACTGTCATCTCAGTGGGGCTTATCGGGGTGCATCTCATAGTAAGTGCAATATTCAGTTTTAATATACCAAGAGAATACCCGTCATATTACACAATTTAAAAAATTGTGACGCCCATTTTATCATGCAGAAAATTGGGAAGTCTACAGACAGAAGAATATCATGTATTCCAAACAATATGGAGAAGTACGAGTACATCTCATTCAGTCTTGGCTATTTGAAATTTATTGACTCGTTCCAGTTTTTAAGCACATCTCTTGAAACATTGGTTGAACATTTACTGCATGTTGGGAAAACTTAATTTAAAATACTCCATGAAAATATCCCATTTTATAAAGTAGATCTTCTGCTAAGAAAAGGTGTGTTCCCTTACGACTACATGGATTGCAGCAGTAAACTGAAAGATAGTCAATTACCACCAAAAACTGCATTCTATAATCAAATGCGCCAAGAAAGTAGTTCAGAAAGTGACTACGCGCATGCTAAAACTGTGTGGGGAATCTTTGAAATGAATAATATGGAAGATTATCAAAATGTATACGTTTTAAGTGATGTTCTACTTTTAGCAGACCTCTTCGAATACTTTCGCTCTTTACGTTTAAGTAGTATAAATTGGACCGTCTACATTTTTGCACAAGCCCCGGAGTAGCATGGGTGGCCATTTTAAAGATGACCTTGGTTAAATTATAGCTACTAACTGACATTGAAATGCATATATTCATTGTAAAAGGGATACGTGGTGGGGTGTCTATGATTTCAAATATACATTCTGAAGCAAACAGCCCCGATATGATGGATTTTAACCCTGAAAAGGAGGTGAAGTACATCACATACTGGGATTGTAATAATTTATACGGGACTGTTATGTCTGATTGCCTTCCCCAGAGTTGGTTGAACAAGGCTGAAATAGCAGAGCTCAATATAATTTCAGTTGCTGATGATAGCCCTGTGGGCTATATATTGGAAGTAGATCTAGAGTACCCAGAAAAAATTCATGACGAGCGCAGTGACTAAACTAAAGTTTGACGAATGGGTTGATGTATTGCTTAATGCAGATACTAGTCTAATATATAAGGTAGAGGAGTCATATTTTGAATTAAATAAACATTCATTTACCAGCTAGAAACTCAATTGCGAAATGTGTCTTTGTTGAAATAACCTTTGCAATATTATCTTAGTAATCGAGGAAAATCTCGAATTTAGAGTGTACCAATTCCTAATACCTTAGATATAATTTCAAATAATCTCAATATACAGGGTTGAAACACAATATTTATATTATTATTAACATATTTTGTCTTTAATAAATAGAGTCAGACGCTTAAGTGGCCTCATAGCTTAAGGTAGGCCTATCACTCTCACAATAGACTAGACTATCGATGAACTGGAAGTTTAGGATTGAATCTTATCCAGGTGTAATGGGAATAGTTAAAAAAAGGCTATCCACTGGTCTCCACAAAATTCGTTTAAACTTCCGCTAAATATAGACTTCTCTATCCCGAAAAACATTAACTTAATTAGTACATATGCGTATAAATAGAACGGTAAGCAAGACGAGGTGCTAAAAACCCAAGAAATATTTATTGCTTTTGGAACTATAGAGAAATTGGCACATTATACCATAAGGTATTTATCTGCAAAGTAATATATATATATATATATTGTAAAATATGACTTAATGGAGACAGAAACAAAACAACTGAAAACGTTGAAACAAAACATTGAAAATTTAAATGTACAGTGCATTCCGTTGGGTTTATTTTATAGACTACACTAAAGACCTATCTTAGTAGCTATGGCTTAGTGCTAACGTGTAAGGTAATTTTGATATCTTTCTGGGCAAATGATATGTACGATGTACACGTTTTTAATCTAATATGGTTTTTATATCATTACCTTGTGAAGGTCGAACAATTGAAATTGGAAGGTCAGCAGCAGTTTTTCTTAGTATATTCTCTGCGATTGATTTTGTGAATGTATATGTGTTGGGCCATTTATCTAGAATCCTGTAAAAAAATGTTAATTTAATTGCAATATGATATTAGCCCACTCGTTCTCTATTCCATTATAAATCAGTTTTACAAAATTACATTTATTTTATGAAAACCAGTTTCTCCTTTTATATCATAATTAAATCTAATGCCGCATAAGCTTACTTAGGCTTTAAGAGCTCTATAGTGGCCTCATCAGCGGTACACAGATAGTTAATGATATCTTCATCCATGTCAAAAGGTGGATCGTAAAAACATTCTCTAATTTCCTTCAAATGGCAATTGGAATAGGCAGTAGATATGTACACCATACTCTACAAAAAAAACAAGAAAAAAAAACAAGTGATTGTAATACAAATTATGAAACGTATATGTCACACATAATTATTGAGACGTCAACATACCATTTTGTAACTCCGAGAAAATAAATGGTATCATGAATAGGCAAAGAATTGCTAAAATAGTAAAAATAATAGTTATATTACTTTAAGTAACAAAGTAGATAAATAACTATTTTAAAAATATAATCTTAAGTACCTCGTTTACCTAAGATAAAACTACAAATGAATGTTAAATTATTTTTTTTTCATTAATGTAAACCAACCTTTAGTCCCACACATGCTCGACATAGGTCAATGATTTCCTTTGTTCCTCCAACGTTGATGGGGATAGCGATGTTAAATTTTTCATCAAACTTAACCGTGGCAGCCAGATGGAAGATAATATTCACTTGTTGACTGAGAATCTCATAGTCGGAATTACTTAAACCAAGCTTGGGCAATGAGCAATCACCTTTCACCATTACCAGTTTCTTTTGGAATTCAGGTCTAGATGCTCTTAGCACATCAAATATCTGAAAAATAATTAACACAGTCAAGATAAAGCAATTTTGTTAACATATATATTTATTTATAAAAATAACAAAGGTACAATATTTATTAACTATATTTATAGTTGACATGGTAGCAAAATATTTATAATTAACTAATCGGATAGCTAAATATTGTAATATGAGAAAATTAGTATTAAATCATTGATATTTATTCCGTTTTGTGAAATTAATGTTCCAAATCTATCCACTATTGACTTCTCTTGAATGAAGCTTGCATAGTATGGTAGCAAATTACTTTTAACAAGGAGAAGGAAAGAGGAAACCAATATCTCTATATCCCTTAAAGAGATGTATTTGTATAATAATTGTTGGAACATTTTAGAAGAAATACATCACTCAATTGTTTCTTAAATAAACCAATTGTATCTAAGCTACGTGTATACAAATATCTTCCCACTTGACGGTTGATTAGTTTTATTGGGTTGAGATTTCCATCAATGCTCCCCCATTTCCATGTAACCGCTATAGTACAAAAAGGTTTAAAATATAGTTTTTGAGGTCAAAGTTTGTAACGCTAATGTTAACTAGCGGCTTGCTTTCATAACCCAACCTATAGATCATGGCTTTTGAATTTGTGAGATGGTCAATTCTTCAATAATGTTAAGCTGGAATATGACATTACTACATACATTTATAATTTGTGAAATAGTCAAGGAAACCTTTGACAGTTGTATTATAGCTAGTACTATATTAACATTTGCGAAAATGTTAGTACTCTTTCTGTAAAACAATGATGTGGTCTGTCAATAAAGATGTTATAAATCTAATTTAAGGATAAATAATTGTTTGCTACTCTAGCTTGGACTCTATCGATTTCACAATCTCTAGTTTATATACTGTATGGATGGTGTCCAAAAACTCAACGCCCAAACTGCACATAAAGTTTGTTTGAACCAAAAGTAATACAAATCTCTATAAACTTACATCATAGAAACTATGTGAAAACAATTTATTGGCAAGCACTTGCTGTGATGTAGAACAGTTAATGATGACCCTCAGAACGTATTTCCACTTCTAAATGGACTTATGGGTTGTTTATTATTAACTGTGATATACTCTGCAACCATACTCCGAAATGTTGAGGTGGGTAGTGTCGTGCGCATAGTTCCTATGCAACCTGTTGTACACGTATGCTTTCACAGCTTTGCTGGTGCCTTACACTGATATTTTGAACACTCTTTAATGGTATTAGCATAGTTTTCTGGATGTTGTTGCATTGGGATTTTGTCTTTCTTATTAATTCAACGAATATATATAAAGGCGTTAAGTTTCTGAACAGCATATATATATTATATACGGGGTGTTTGGAAACTCAGCGTCCAAAATGCACAAATAGTTTATTTGAACCAAAAGGTGAGGTTGTCAAGCTTATTGTAGACCTAACCAAGCCTAGAAGTTGGAATAAGTAGGAAGAGAATTTTCAAACTTGCCGGAAACTTGGTTAGTCCCAAAATAAATAGGTGTTCAATGCACCACAACGAATTTTTCCCACTTTTTTTAAATATACATTTACCAAAAACTCGTAAAATTTGTGAAACAAAATAATAGGTTTATACATTTTTGTAAAACACTACACCAAAGATTATAAATGAGATAATATGCACTGTTATTTACTTACTATATGTCATAAGTTGACAGGAATACTGGTACAGAACAATTTAAAAGAGAAAAACATCTTCACTTACTTAAAATCATTAGAATCCATTTCATTTCCAAAGACCTGAATTAAAATATGCATATATATATATGTATATATTTGTGTAGCCTCGTTACAACAAGTAAACAATAAGAGGTTACTTCACTCATCATCCTGGCCACAGTTGACTCGTCTCAACAAGACCACGACTCTACAACACTTCCCGGCACTGTCTAAACCCAGAATGAATCGAGGCCCATGGTTCATTCCCCGTCGTGATTGCTGAGCCACGCCCAGAAATAATAAAAGGACGATATGCACGAGCACTCACTGCGCTCTATCGGCTGAGTTCGGCAAGCTCGTGGTCTAGTTCTTTCCACATACGCATGGAGAGGCGTGATATAACCCAGGGTGTTCTAGAAGCACGCTACTCCTTACCTCTCTACCCTCCTGTTATTCCCGCGCCTTGAGGACACGTGGTAGATTCAAGGACTATTTTATATTGGTAGAATTCTGTATGTTGACACATATTACAATAATGGCTTCGTAGGTGAGTGACATTGTTATAAGTTGATTAATATCTTCATGCTCTAAATTCCCTTTCGGCTTAGATAATATTTAACATTTTCAAAACTGTCGTTTCAGAATCTATAAATATTAAACTTATTATTACTTTTTGACATATAATTCACGTTATATGCACTTAGTATTTTTGGACTCTTAAGGTCATGGTAAAAGTTAAAATCTTGGTATGGATAGAGTAAAACCGTATTTTCAACTTTGATATTTTTCTTTCTTTTGGGTACATTTGGTCCCAGTGATTTCAAGTAATTTCTGCATATCCGCCTCATGGATTTTTTCAACCCTTTTGGTATCGACAGTTTGGTCGTTTGTTAACAGATAGGTCGTTAGCGGGCTCCGCTTATTTTAGTATCATCTAGAGGTATAATCATCTTGTTATTTGTTGATAGATTATTTGATTATTAATACAGTTTAATGTGTATCGTCTGTTAGTTTGAGGTAGGGCCGCAAGACAACGAGATTCCTCTGTAGTCATTGCTTTAATAAATTTACCTGATTTACGTTGCGTGTAGTTAGGCTTGAGACCGCTAGAAGGTGCAAAATACTATTTAATATTTTATTCATACTTTATTTGTCGGCCATCTCCAGTTGAAAAGAAGGGCCAGTAACTAGTTAATTTTATATCATAGAACTTTAAAAGCTTTAGATAGTTAAACTTTTAGCCACTTGTTAATGTGTTTTATAGCATCTTTGGATCGCAAGTAAATTTGTGTGCCGGCCACTTGGCAGCGTCATTATTATATTAAATTTTGACATTTGGTGAATAATTACTAATTATGTCCTGTTTAGATTAAGGAGGCCGATAATTTTAATAAGCGTATATAATTTATTATTTAAACAAATTGAGAGCTGCCAATAAGGGAACTTAGATAGGTGTTATATATTTTTGAGATTGTATCCTCAGTTAGTTATTCATATCAATGATGTTTAATTTTTCCAGTATAATAAATTATGACTAGCTTAGAAAAAATATTTAAAGATAGTTAATAAGGTCAATTTAGGAGTTGTTGTATCATGTGCTTGAGCCGCCATTTATGAGCGATAGTAGATTTTTTGTAAATATTATATATTAGTTGTCTGATGTTGTGACTGATGCGAGGCAGTCCAGGAAACTTGCCACTATCGAGATCACTTGTACACTACAGCTCTAATACTATATGAGGTTGTTCTGGCTATAACTATTTATATGGTTCATAAACCTTTATATGACTATTAAATCAAGTCCTTTCTTTGGAATGTTAATTTCAATTATATTTCGAGCTTCGTGTGAACGCTGATGTCACTTAACGTTTGAGCTGTCTCACTCATCTCATCGAGTTGTATATGTTATGTTATTGAAATAAAAAACTCTTCTGTTACCCACTTGAATATTATTTCTGGGTGGGGATGTGGGCTTCATTTGTTTATAGCTTATAAATGATGGGTTTTATTGGAAATATATTTCAATTAAAAGATTTGTAACTTTGAAAGTACTACAACTTTATTATTATTATTATTATTATTATTATTATTATTATTATCAGCACCGCGTCTTACTACCCGTTCGGGTTATACGCACTTACGCTAATGTGCAATGGTAGGGTGATTGTGAGATGAAATGGAGGACCTACAGTTTAACGTGGAATTCAAACCACGGTAGAGGCCTGGCATTCCTCACATTCACAAGTTGTGATTAATACACGTCTTGTCAGAGGTNCACAAGTTGTGATTAATACACGTCTTGTCAGAGGTGAAGGAAGGGTTTGGCAATCAGATAAATATGTGCCGTGACCGAGGATTGAATCCCGGACCCCCAGTACAGAAGTCCGACACCTTACCCCTAGACCACCAGGTCATCTTTACACAACTTTATTATGATAAGCTATTTCGTATCTCATATAGTTGCGGAGATATAATGAACATTTGAAAATTTCCCGTATGTAAAATACCCCCAAAATAATTTTCATGAGATATTGAGAATTACCATCTTGTTTATAATGATAAAAAGTTCTTTGATATAATATTTAATCAAACTCGTTTAAGTTAGTTTTGAGAAAATAATGTTTTTTGTATGTTCCCCTAAGTAGACTGGCCCTAAATTTAGATACGGATAGCAAATTCCAAAAATCTCTAAGTTTGATTCTATGAGAACCCCAGATACTTAATTTTATACCAATCGGTAGAATAGTTTCGACTATAGCCTGCGGAACAGTCAGATAAACGTGACAGTCAGACATACGGCACAGTAAAAACATTTTTTTTTTTTGTTTTCAGGGGTTCATGAAATTTCTATATTTATCAAAATCTCGAGCTCGAATTTTTTGACAATCACTGGAAGATTTTACATTGTCTTATTTGTCTAAAGTTATATCCCGTATTTATTTGAGAAGTAGTTCCTGGTGTGTATCATCGTCAGTCTCAAATGCATTTTTCTTATGTAAAGCTGTTGCTATCATAATTCCTACCACACATATAATATACCATGTCCCTTAAAACATTTTATGTTAGATAGATTTCCAGGTACTAATTCAATCAATTTACAGGCCTATGTCCACGTTAAATGCCAAGCTGTCACCCTAATTGTCGCCTTACGCTGTATATTTCTAAATGAATTATAGATGCCCTATATCTTAATTCAACTCTCGACGTACAAAATAATATAGTATATGCTTAACCTTCTGAGTGAGTTTACCTATCCTCTATAAGTGATAAATTACATCCTACAATTAGTAGTGGCATTACTTTATTCCAAATGATAATCACTCATTTAGTTTGCTACACTCAGTAACTAATCTTTCATTAGTTAATCTATACATGTGTATCTCTCAAACACTAGTCCAATGAATAATATAAGAATATTGTGTCCTCTCCTTTTGATCCTTCCAAATTCCATCCTTAAACATAGCTCATTACTTCCAACAATATGTAATTAAACCTGTCTTCAGCAATGTCGCTATCGTTGGCAGCGTGGTCTTAAGCAGCATCGTAACCATCAGATTCATCTCCATCAATACCATCACTAGAAGGAATATATAATCTGTAGCGTTGTCACTATCATCATCAATATCATCGTTGTTTGAAATGTATTCCCTACTTTAAGATTATGATTCACGATCGACTCAAATGTGTTGAATGTCATAGGAACACCCTGGACTCACTGGACCACTCTCAAGATAATCAAATCCAGACTTACTGTACTATAGCATGTCATCTATATCAAAATGACATCTACAAACTGTAATCCACACAAAATGCTAAACTACAATAAGGGAATCCAAAGAAGAGAATTAGAACTGATATTTTCAGCAATAATATCATTTGGAAACTAATGACGTGGATGTTCCCGGTTACGATCACCATGCTTTCACCAACTGTTCTGCTAGTATGGCGGAAGCGAAGGCGTGGCAGTTTCAACGCACGTCTAATCTCTTGACCTCAACATTTAGAAAGACCCGATGGTCGTTGGTTCGTAGCCACGAACCCAAACGAGCGGCTCTAGCGAATTTCCGTGGAAACTCTTTCTCCACTGTTCCAAGCCCCTCACCCCTTTTCCTTCTCTTTTCCTTGTTTACTTGCCCACTTTGCTAGTCAAGAAAAGAGTATATAACGGGGCTCCTAGGTTCACAAATTGTAGTTCATTATTGGATATCTTCGAAGAAGGAAACTCTGCTCCACCACCTGTAGAAGATACTGCTGACCATGACGGTTGGGTCACGGGGGTCACCACCTTGTTGGCGAGGGAATCCTGGTTATTGATCCAAGTATTCATGTATATTTCCAAGTCTTTCAGACTTGTTGAGTAAGTCCATATGACTATGTTTTTCTTAGGATCTTACTTTAAGTTTCCTCTTCTCCATGAGTTCAATATTCCATTCTAAATCCTTTTGACTTCACAATACATCATAGCGCCGTGAACGTCATGCTCACTTGTTCAAATTTTGTATGGCTACAATCAGGTTGTCTAATGCCTTTATTTGAGGACCTAGCTAGGTCAGTTTCTCACAGCTTTCTTATTGCCACCCCATTTTCTGTGATACTATTTTGGGTGCGCAAAGTGCGGAACACGGTTAAGTTTGTATGGTGGCCCACACAGATAGTATTTTCTTTCACCCTTTGGCTGGCGCTTCTTATGGTCATGTTTTTAATGTTAGTGTAAACTAAACTTGATGTTTAGCCCTTGCTGTGGGTTATGATATAAATGTACTATTAAATGCCTTGACAGTACCTATTGGGAAAGGACTAGCCATAGTACTATTTAATGGTAGACCCCTAATTGATAGCCACCTGTTAAAGCAATGGACATTCTGTCCTCATACAATTTTTTATGTAGCTTCTCTATGAGACATTTCATAATTACAAGTCAAACCTGCTAACCAGGCCGAGTTTAGGCTAGTAACTCTAAAATTATAGAATCTGCTGTCACATCTTTATTTGTAGTTAATTCACCATGTTTAAAACCTTCTTGTGGAAGTAAGGCGCTAGCCCGGCTATGTTGGACTCCAATACTCCCTGTATACGTAACGTCCTTTTGACTGTTTCCGTGTCGTCTTGGACACGTATTCTCCCGAGGCACGGGAAGTTCCTATAAGTTTGGAGTTGTTAAACCCTATCTTATTTGACAGTTTAAAACTTAATATTGTTCTTCTGATTTGTTTTCCTTTGCCTATTCAACAAACTTTAATCATTGTTATTATTCTTTGGTCCAACTTTCTATTTTCTTTATCAATGGTAGCCTGATATCAACTTTATGTTATTGTATAATAAATCTATTTTTGTTACCTATTCAATTCTTTTAAACTTAAGAAAGGTTTTACTGCCTCTACATTAATCTTGTAATCGTTACCGTTCCCGTGCAACTCTCCCAATTCCTAATCCATTAGAGTAATTAGTACTTAAGCGTATAACCCGAAGGGGTAGTAAGACGCGGTGCTAAATAATAAATAATAAAAAAAGTTATCATTCCCTCCTCTACATATTATAGTGAATGGGAGGAGTGGTAGAGAACTTAAGGAACTGGTCTTGATCGAAAATTAGAATCAAATCACATGGTGGCTTCTACTCCTGTTCAAATGCATTAATATCCCACTCTGAGAAATTTTGATTAGCGTGCTTGTCTTCTTTCAATAATGTATACTACAGTGTCCTACTGCTGTCTCAACATTATTTAAATCGTGTGGTTTTATTAAGGAACGTTTTAGATAGGTTAATTAAAAAAGTCAGGTAAAATTTTAAATTTAATTACAATAAGAAAATATTAGTGATGGACAATAAACACTGTATAAAACATAAAACAAACATAATACTATCCAGACACTTAAATAAAAATAAATAGTTAGCAAGACAAAGTTTGAAATAATATATGGAAAACTATTATTAAAGATAGTGAAAATAGATTAGGAATTGATCAGCCCATTGGTGGGGGAAGTTAAATCCAATAGGAGCTTTTTTTGGTTGTAGCGAGAAAATCTGTAGTTTTTATTTCAGTCAAGCTATCAATAAAACATTTTTTAATTATTTATTTTTTTTATCAAGAGAAACTAATATGATTGTTAAAATTCTACCTCGAGATTAAGACAAATCCTACGTTTTATGTGAACACCAACCAAAATAAATGGTAGGGCGCACCGCACAGACTTTCTCTCTCTTTCTATAAACTCCTAAGATTTCTGAACGGAATATATCATCACCACTCCACATAAGAACACGCATAAAATAATATACAATGATATAGAATCAATGAGAAAAGAGGCGCATCTTTGT
>CABFWO010003418.1:0-28428 GCA_902155825.1 Timema genevievae
CCTCCGGGCACCCGCCCCTCTCGTGGTCACCACCACAGAACCCACACCTAGGATTAGCGTGGCAATCCCTCCGCACATGCCCAAACATGCAGAGTTCTCTTTGGCGCTGTGTATAGAGGTGCACTCGTCACGGACGGCTTCGACAACATGGACTGTGGAGTGGTCCAGGCAGTAGAGAGGTTGGTTGGCGCGGCCTGTGCAAGTGCGGAGGAAAGAGACAAGGGGCTGACTCAACAGTGAGGGACAACAACATCACCAAATCTTGGAAATATATGTATTACATCAAAGACTTAGGTGTCAAAAATCACATCGAAGTATTATTTTTCTGCATTTTTCATTTAACAAGAAAAATTAGGATCTTTGAAATATTTTTAAAAATATTTTTCAATATTTTGAAATTTTTTAAATCATTGAAAAATTGTTCCACTGTTTTCAATTCCATCTGTTTTGAAAGTAGAACACATAAAGCTGCGCCACTATGTGACGCGTGGTTCAAGCTGTATTACTTACCTAAGCTGGGTGCTATCTGTGAGGTGATATGGTCTTTTGTATTTTTTTATGCGATGCATCCTAGTACCCATTCGGGTTGTACGCGTAGTTACATTACCATGCTAGGGATGAGTTAGGCTGAGTTTATAGGAAATGTACCCCCATTAACTGGGAGGGAGATTGGGATAACACTTAGGGAAAACTACCATCAGTCCACACGATTGGGATTCTAGCCCCGATATTTCCGTCATCGCAATCCAGTCTATTGCGTGAGGGATGACTTAGATCATTAAGCACCAAAGCGGGTGAGACTGGAGTCTTAAATAGCCTCTGAAGTAAGCATGTGAGTCTAGTTTCGAATTTTAATCTGAAAATATAACAACTGCAAAGATTATATATTCCATGTGCACTGGGAATGGTGTCTTCTCCCTACCCTCCTACCCCTATTGTCCCATCCCTACCATTGTTGTTTACTAAGTTCTTTAATTTTTTTAAATACGCTGCGTCTTACTACACGTACCAGAATTTAATTACACTCATGGAGTGGGATGAAGGTGAAATGAGAGGATATTAACTCTTATCTTCGTGCAGGGAGACTGAGAAAGCATTCAGTAAACACTACCTTCAGTGCATTAGGCCAGGATTAAACCCCCTACTTACACGTCGCCTGTAAACAAGACTAGGTTAATTTGACATTTAGTCCAAGTGTTCAAAAATGTGGGTCTTTCTGCAGTTGAATACTGTTGTATTTCAACTTAAGTCATTTTTTTAATAGTTCTCTCGTACGAGTACTGATATATACAGTCCTATTATCATATGAAGAAGCTTATCTGACATCTAGGAAAGTTAATATACTAGATCGATTTTCACGTATTCTAATGCAGTGATGCAGCTAAGGTGGGGGATTGGGGGGGTTCAGGTGGGGCTTATGCCTCGAGCGCCAGGCTGGGGGGTGGTGCCAATCAAGACCGTGGAAGGTTAGGTGAAGGTGGTAGCAACGCGATGATGACGAGCCATGGCAGGCCTTGGTCTCGCCGAAACTGCAGAGGACAGTCCTGTGATAATGGAACCAATGTGGGTGGAGTGTACAAAGGAGTTCAATCAAGGAATAAAAACTGGTGTATTTTGTACCATGTGCAAACCTCTCGCTAAATTTAGTTGTAGTTAATGCTGCTGATGTATCTTTAGAAGCGCAATATTTCTTTGGGAGACTTCTATACTTTTTTTTCTTCTACTTCAAGGTGGGAAACTTAAAAAAAACAAGTGCCAATGTCCTTAAAATCACAGAGTAAAATAAGATGGTCAGCAAAGGTGAAAGCAGTTGAGGCTGTAAACAAGCACTTTGACAAAATTATCAAGGCCCTGGAAGAACTGAAAACTAGCCCTTTGTCTACTTCAGAAAAAAATCTAAGGTTAATTCTTTGCAAAAATACCCAAGCAAATTTGAGTTTATTGTCGTGACCTGTTTTTGATACAAAGTACTGAAGAAGATAGACAGTTTCAATCAAATTCTTCAAAGAGATGATGTGACTGTTGATAAGTTAGTGAGAAATATTCACGGCCTTGTAAACATTTGCAATCCACAAAAAAACAGTGCCACATCCGATGCTGTCACTGGGGTCATATAGTCATATCTTAAAATGACCACCTAGCTACTGACTTAAAAGAAACAAGGAGAAGAAATAAAATGAGGAGGTTTGATGAATACTGCGAAAAAGATGTTTAAGAGGTCTTGCAGGAGGATTTGCTTAGAATCTCCTTATTGAAAATCCTTGATCGAATCATAAGTGAGCTGAAATCTAGTTTCCAGGCTTTGGAAAGAATTAACGACAAGTTTAGCTTTCTGCATGGCGCTGAGATACAGAAAATGGAAATCGTGGATCTCAAGATTAAGACAAAGGAAATGGCAGAAAGTTACAAGAATGACATCAATGAGGAAGAACTTCCACAGGAAATACAAAGTTTTAAGTATCATGCATGAGAAGGCTACACGAAAATAGAATCCACCCCTGCATAGACTATCTTGAACCTGGTTTACAAAAATAGGTTTTAACAGGGGTACCCAAAGGCTACAATGGCGTTGAGAATCTTCCTCATATGTTCAGTGTATCTTGCCTCAGGAGAAAGGATCTTCAATAAACTAAATTTAATAAAATCTTACTTAAGCACGAGGCAACAGAGGCTTACAAACTTGAGCATCTACACTTTGCTATGACGATTTAACAAAAACTTTTGTTGCAAAAAAATCTCTCAGTGAAGCTTTGAGGAGTTTTTTTTTAATATATAATTTTAAGAAATAATTTTAAGAGGCTATGTAAATATATTGCTTTCCAAACACTAGGTAACCACATGATAATTTATATCAAAAGTCGCAGATAAATATCACGTGAATTTTACTTATTGACACGTAATGAAAATTATTTTAAAAACGTTTGTGACTGTAAAAAGAGTTTATTCTAATCTAAATTGTACTGTGGGTGGTAAGTATTTTATATAATTTCAATAAACTAATTCCCTGGACATTTAGGAGGAATAAGTGCACAAATACATAAATAGTAATTCTTGGGGGGAGGAGGGTTGTGGCTTTGGGGGTGTTTAACCCCCAAACCACCGTGTGTTAGAACTGTTCTGCTAATATACCTCATGTCAAAGAATAGTACAATTGTCTTAGGAAGGGTCTTATCTTAAGGCTAGAAAAGTTACTAGAGATACTTTTCACGTGACTTATTCATTACGTCAGTTAGTGTGGTCCCTTCAGCTGTCAATTTTGATAGATAATATAAATACCTATATAATAACACTAATAATATAGTGGGATTTTATCAGTTTTTATAGCAAGCTAAAATATCTTGAATTTTCTAAAAGACTCTTCCTAGGTAAATTGGACTAAGACTTGATTTTTGAGCTCTGGAAAACTCCACCTCGAGGTGAGTCCAGTTTTAAATCCTGACAGGATTATGCAGACTCATAACTCATCGCTCTCACTCATTACTCATATTGCGTTTTAATTATTTTTTAAAAGTGCTTGTGCAGTATGTGGTTGAACGCTGCGAGAAAAACCAGTTGCATAAATTAATAAAGTGAAGCCATTAACATAATAAAACTTCAAGAATATTTCATGTTACTGCGTCGAGCAAAAAGAGAACATGTCACATGGGCTTCAATTCTCACAGTGGCTACATTTGTGAGATGAAAAGGTGAGACAGAGGAATGAGTAATATTAACACTTATCAGAGAGATGAGAAGCTGGGCTCTAACCCATTTCATTTATTTTAGTTTCAAATTTTTAAAAAGCAGTTATTTGTAAGAAATAAATATAAGTATATTTATTTATCATAAAAAATCTCAGATATTCATTTTGAACTAAATTTTGAAAGCCGGTTTCGATAAATTTCAAATTTTTCTGATACATGTTCTGAGTCTTTACAAGATAAGAAATATTGGTATGTTTATTTTTCTAAAATAAATATACAGGATGGGCAAAACTAGTTTGGCATTTTCTTGTTTATAAGGGCTAGGTTATACTATATTTACAATATACTAAATATAAAATTTTACTTTAAATAATCGAATTTGTTTTCTTTCAACATTGATACAGGTCTTCAAACTGTCAGGAATATTATCGATCAGTGAAGTGTTGTGTTCTACTGAATGATGAGAACATATCATAGGTACAGTTTCAACTATAGTCCATTCGACATAGGAGTGGTGGTAATGATAGCTAGCAGAAGAGTACTACCTAAAATATTGGCTGAAAATCACTAATTTTGAAATAATAGTTATTTCCTTGCTAATCGATCAAAAGTGTTGGTAAACGCTTCTAATAATACTTTCCTTAGGTTTACTATATAATAATTGCCTTTTTTGTAACTTATTGAAAGAACAAGAAATATAAATAAAACTATTATTTTTTTGTCTAATGGTTGCGACACAAGAGATATTATAGTATGTGATATAGTTCTCTAAAACGTATTATATTCACACATATATCTTGTTACAACTGTCTACCAAAATAAATACATGTTTATATAAATTAGAAAAAGAGACATACAAAATATTAGTTTCAAAACCAAACATTTTTATTGTAAACACATAGGCATGAACACAACTGAATACGGTTTGTATGACGTCATCATCCACCCTTGGTTCACCATCTTAATTTATGAAGAGAAGGCAGGATTTTGGAAGCTCTCATTTATAAAGATTTTAAATGAACTACAAATACCATCTCCACAAAAAAGAATCATCTAAAGGTTATTTTCATAAGTTTGTATTTTATTAATGTAAAAACGCTTGAAAGAAAATATAATAAAAAACAAATTGTTTGTTGTGAAAGTTTTATCTGCCAAAAGTCACAGCAAATTTTCACATGGTCTTTCAGAGCATATGGTTTGGCGAATGAATACTTGAGAGTAGATTCTGTGGATTTACCGCTCAGTGGCGAATGGAATGTGACTAAGTTTACCCTGGCAACAAACCACGCCCTAAAAAATATTCCTTTCTTAAAGCCATAATAAGCCGTAGAAAATTATACTCATACCAAAATTATTATAATAATAATAATTATTATTGTTATTATTATTATTATTATTAATACCGCGTCTTACTACCCGTTAGGGTTATACGCACTTACGCTAATGTGCAATGGTAGGGTGATTGTGAGATGAAATGGAGGACAGTTTAACTTGGAATCCGAACCACGGTGCAGGTCTGGCACTCCACACAATCACAAGTTGTGATTAATACACGCTTTGTCAGAGGTGAAGGAATGGTTTGTCAATCAGATAAATCTGTGCCGGGACCGAGGATTGAATCCCGGACCCCCAGCACAGAAGTTTGACACTTTACCCCTAGACCGCCAGGTCATCCTTAATACCAACATTAATAAGGGAAGTTAATTAGACAACGTAAGCAGTGCCGTCAATGGTCGTGGAGTGAACTATAACAGGCTCTTCCCAGAATGATGTAATTAGACTAAAATTTGTATTAGAAGGAGCTTACCTGACAGCTATGAAAGTTACTAGATCTACTTTCACGTATCCATACGTCAGGTGTCACTATTATAGATTTTATAAGTAATTATAAAATAATATTAATATAATAGTAAAGTGTTGTCATTGTTGAAGACAAAAAAAAGTTTGGCTTTGAAAAGCCCTTCTTATGAAAATTGAACTACAGAAATCTTTATTTGTGGTTAATGGAAAGTTGATTTTTTATATAAAATTTAGGTAAATAATATTTGTGTGCTAAAAATGGTAACACATTATTAAACGTAAACTTAAGCGGTATAGTGCTAAGAGTAGAAATATTAGAGATAAAATAATTATTATTTATATATTACTCCGTGCCTTTGGTCACGATAATATGTTATGTATCCTGTTCAATCACTTTCTTTACTTATTTTTTTACAAATGGGGCCCTTGTCTGAGGGAGCTAAACTATTGGACTTAGGGAAATTTAATTGGTTATTATAATTTTAACAATAATCTTAAAATAATATAGTTGGTACTTTTTTCTGCAATCTCAGATTATAAGGGCAAAAACGATTACGTCTGCTACTGATTAACTAGTAATTCTTTGAACAGTAGACTTCGCTCCCTCCATGTCCTCATAATTAATACATTCTTAAAATATATCTTTGTATTTCAAGGTGTAAAATCTTCTGTAATTTCTCATTGGATTTTAAGTTGATATTTTTCCTTGCTGTTCAAGTTAGAAAACAAATAGTGCATGGCATTCATAATGAATAATCGTTGTTCATGCGGATTAAGGCGTCAATCTCCAAATAAAAGTCAAAATGTTCAAAAGTATGCATAGGTACTCAATCAAATGCTTAGAATTTTAAATTCTAATCACTTAAGATGGGCTTTTAAATGAAAATCCTTTTGAACAGCCACCATATTTAAACGGATAACCAGATTAAAAATGATGAAATCGTTTGACCAAGGTTAAAAGAATGTCCTTGCCAAATTTATTTTAAAAATGTCCATGCTTTTAGCAGCTATCGTGAAACAAACATACGTTCAGAAGTTTGAGAGTCCGCCACATTTAAACCAAGATCCAGATCGAAAAATATAAGTATTGTACATTCCGTTTACCCTAAAAGGTAGCTGTATTACCCTAGGCCCATTATATATGGATGCTGAAGGCGCCGTGTTCATGACTCTGACGCCTGCCTGTAATTTGGTTAATCTACACCAGACGTTAAAAAGGCAGGGTTTTTGAAGCTATGAAAACGCGATGAGCGCGCTAAACAAGATATAATTTAATTTTTTAATTTTAGCACCGCGTCTTACTACCCGTTCGGGTTATACGCTTAAGTACTAATTACACTAATGGATTAGGAATTGGGAAGGTTGAATTTAGAGGAAGTGAATCCGCATTTGCGTGGAGGGAGAGTGGAAAACCATTTAGGAAAAACCACCCTCAGTTCACCCGACCGAGATTCAACAAGATATAGGTACAAAGTGTTTTAGGGCAGAACTGCTGAATTCAATGGTGTGTTCCTCAGAAAATGGACACCGTGCAGATAGAATGTATTGGTATGATTCATCTTTGGAAGGGAATTATGAACATTCTGGAAGAGAAGAAAGACTTTGGGGAACCCATCCAAAAGAACAGTTTCTTGTAATGTTTGAAAATCATAGAATATACGCAGATATTTTTTTCAATATTATGGAATTTTTGTAAGGTCATTTGATGAGCTTTTGAGTTTTGTTTGGGAAAAAAAAGATACAAGGTACGGTTATGAATAAAAGTATTGACTGCCACTGAACAAATACAATGCGAGTGAAATGTCTCGTCGCAACTGCTGTGAAAACGCTATATGTAGTTTTACCAGCGTTGCCAACGTCAGCGTCGTTAACGCATCCATTTGCGTTAAAAGCGCCAGAGGCTCATCTAACGTCGACACACTTGGCGATTTAAACGCTCGTATAGATTGGACCATGTGGTCAAAACGGCCGCGCTTTCAACATCCGTATGGAATAGACCTAATGGACTGTAATATTATCAGACCTTTCTTATAAGCCACGGCATTGTAGAACGATGTAAGGTACGTTTGCTACCTTTCAGGGTAAACGAAAGTTACATACGTTGTTCTGCACAAGGCTCGAAGAATTTTCCCGCAGAATTTCGTTAAAAACCATTACCGCATTTGACAGTTATCGTGGTACACACAGACAGACGGACTGACAGAGGAAGTACCAACTGGTCAAGTTAAAACAGAACCTCGCTACATCTGGTCATAAATATGTAAATATTGATATGGTTCTTTTGCATCTAAAATCAAAATCATTGACCGTAATTTGCATTTAAGGCTATACGCCAATAAATAAACGGTACGATGCACCACAGACTTTCTCTCTATTTAATTTTAAAATAGATAAACCCCTTGCTTAATTCCCTTGTCGGCCCCCCTCACCTATCACCATGCAGCCATGTTGTGAAAATTCCTTGCATGTTCATTCTTGTAGACTCTTGTTTGTCGAATAACCATAAAGGAACAAGTAGTCAATTTCATGATAATATTTTATTTAGTATATTTTTTTACATCCATTACTATTTTCAGTATATGGCCTAGGTCAGTGTTTTTTATCGAAGCCATATATTTTTCCACTACCAATTTCCTAGGCCTGTCGTAGCTTCATATGCCTTATACTCTAACTTAAGACTAGGACAGGCACAACATCCACTCCCCGAACGTTAGTTTTATCAATGTGAAAGGGTAAACCCACATTTCACCCATGGTAAATTTTTCGGCCATGCCGGGAATAGAACCCGGGACCCTTAGTTCAGTAGCCAGACACGCTACCGACTGAGACAAGGTGTCGAATTTTTAGATATGTATTATAAGTTTAAAATGACCTCAACGAACTTTAAATCTGTTTTTATATTAATCTTAATGTACTAAGTAAATTTTGTAAAAACACTCTCTTGCGAAATGTCGGTGTGTGTATAAACGCAAGTATCGAGTGACTTCTATTATATTCTGTGTACAAGTCAAATGATTGAACTAAAAATGTATTTTTCTAACTGGTTATGGTAGCTTGAGAGAACAACTAATTTGTTAATGTAAATTTATTGGAAAATGCTCAAAGCAATAATTCATATGTATTAGATTGGTTGGGGGAGAGAGGAAAAGGGATTTTAACCACCTTCAAAATTAGTGTTCACTCAGCTCTCTAAATAAAATAATTTCCCAGCCTTGTGCAGATAGATTCATTTGGATGCGTGTATTGAATTTTATAAAAAATATATATGTTATTATTAATTTGAAAGATATTTATCTGTTTCATTTCCGTATTTCAGTGCAATTTGTACAACTAGTGAGATTTCCCAACAGGATCTTACATAATCACAGTTCCGTATTACTCTACTAATATTAAAGTGACCGGCCCCGTGGTGTAGTGGTCAGTGCACCTAGCTACGAGCCTTGGAGTCCAGGATTCGATTCCCGACTGGTACCTTGGGTAGTTTTCCCAAAAGGGGACTTACCCCATTAGTCACCAGGGTTTAGTTAATTAAGCTTAATTTGGGTTTAAATGTTTCCACTGAGTCTACATCCTCATACTCACTATCAAAACCATCTCAACTCATTGAGACATGGAAAGAGCCTCCACGGGAAATATGTGTGATAAGTATATTCGTGTGTCCCCTGGACAATAAATAATACATTAGTACCAGCTAATCTTTCCACAAACTGGGCTACGAATGATGTAACCCAGACGCGCAATATTATTATTTATCTTAAACTTAGTAAAATAAACATATAAACACCTTCAACCAAATGTCCAGCAACAGGCTAATTAAGTTTTGTCAAATTATATATATATTAGTAGATAAAAACATAATGATACTAATTTTCTATATAAAGATGTTACTTGATATCACTTGGGGTGTTATAGCCTTAGCTTAAAAGGTCTATCTACTGAGTTGTGTCCCCGGGTTCGATTCCCGTCATTACTGAAAAATGTATCATTGGTGAAATGATTTAACGATAGAGGGATTGGGTGAATATTTTATCGGTTCTAGAGTTAAGTTGGTGTGAAGGTCGTTTAATTTAATCGGCTATTTTAGAAAGTGTTGCTCCACGTTTGTATGGAGGGTGAATAGTTTACCATTTCAGAACAACCTTTTTACACCCGGGTGGGATTCTTACCCCGACCTCTCCATCAATGGTAACCAGACAAGACATGACTGAAACCTATATCCTCCCATTAATACCTACGGATATCAGCATCCTAGACCGGTGGTATTCAACCTAGGGTACGCATGCCCCCGGGGTTACGCGAAGACATCTTAAGGGGTACAAAAAATTTAAAAAAATATTTATAAAAATATATTTCCTGATAAACACTAAATATTATTGTCAGACTTAGGATTAGACACAAGAGACCGAGACATAATGATATGTGGTTTGGGAGCGCCATTTTGTTTCAATATCTATCCTTTACCAAGATGTAGATTTAAGATTCAAATAGCCAAAGCTATTATTTATGCTTTTAGTGAGGATTGCTACATCTAGATATAATTTTCTGAAAATTGAAAAATGAGAGCTGGACACGGGAATTGAACCCAGGACCTTTGACTTAGTAGGTCAATGCTCTGGCCACTGAGCTATCCAGGAATATTCCCATGCCCAGGGTCATTTTTACTCATATTTTAAGGCATAGTCTATGATGGACGTGAGGAAATCGTCGAATGCAAATGTGTTATTTTTTTAAATTAAGATCATGAGTTATCAGATAACTCAGCCACCTTTGACTCGGTGGTTGGCTTAATGCTGCCACTTGTACAGAATATGATATCTAGATGGAGTAATCTTCACTAAAAGCATAAATAATAGCTTTGTCTATTTAAATATTAAATATGCAATCCTTTACAATTATAATAATTGTACAAGTGGCAGCAATAAGCCAACTACCGAGTCGCAGATGGCTGCGTTATCTGATAGCTCGTGATATTAATATAATCACATACTTGTAGCCGACGATTTCCGCACGTCCATCAAAGACTCTGCCTTAAAATCTGAGTGAAAATTACCCTGGGAACGGGACGATTCCTGGATAACTCAGTGGTGAAAACATTGGCGTACTAAGCCAAAGGTCCCGGGTTTGATTCCCGTGTCCAGGTGTCATTTTTACATTTTTCATAAAAATATGTAGATTATAAAATGTATAAAACTTGTATTGTGCATCAAAGACTTTGGGAATACAATGTTTAAGATAAATCATGTTTGGGTAAAACCAGAACAAGAAAGGTTGACTACCATTCTTCTAGTAGCCAAACGGTCGATCGCAAGCTACCGGTAGTTCGCGACGGCATTTTATGTAGCTCACACGAGAAATCCATTTTGAACTCAACAAAGTGACCTATCATTGAAGAGGTTTGCCTCAAGTTCAGGATATGTGTGTGTGTTCTCGATAGTTAAATTTCGTGTTGCACACCAAATGAATGCGTAACTCTGCCCTATCTGTATGAGTCATCATTTCCTATTCAAACTGGAGGCGATAAAAACAAATACAGAAGTTATGTTCACAGATAAACCTCTTGATAACTACATTCAAATGGGTGTGACAAGCTATAAATCAAACACTAAACGAATGTTAGATTAATGTAAATACAGTTTTTCCGAGTAAACTACGCATTATGTTTGTTTTAATATACATCTATCGTTTTGTTAAATAGTTCTTGTATTAGCTAGATTTAAAAAGATCATTTTGGTGCAAAATCAATTAACACTGTTTAGGATATTTCCACAAGAATTAGAACTCTAATCCTCTGAGCCCACCCCTTAGTTGAATAACGGTTTGATGCCAAATACTCTGTACAGTTTACAATAATAGCCAATATGAGGTACGCCAAATTTGGATTGAGAAAACATTTAACCTTTTGAAAGTAGCTCCTATATAGAATTTGGCAACCCCTTCTCTAGACTATCTAACATTTGATATTAGAGCTAATTTAATTCATCGCACAGAAATTTTTCTGGGGAGATTATGGAAAACCAACATTTTAAATATCCTATAACTGATTTCCTCCTGTCTGTATAAAGCTCCTGACTTTACAAGTGAGAATCAGGCTCTCTGCTCGCTCAAACACCCTTGACTGTTTGAGAATATAAATTAAATAATAATTAATCTAATGGTCATCTCATTTAAAAAACCGCACTCACTTAGTAGTACATGCGTGTATTCCCAAGCTTGATACAGCGGGTGCCAAGTCAATCTCATTAAACTGAGCTAAGAATGGATCGTTTGGGCGGGGTCACACCGATATTCGATTGTTTGTGTACAGTACTCGTCATCAACACTGCGATATTTGTATTGGACTTGGGTTGTTGTCAACGATATTGCAACACTTTATATCTCACTCGTGAAACATTCATCTGGAGTGACAGGAAGGAGAAGGGGGGAATTGTGACCATCTCTTTCTCCTGACCGATGATAAAATAACATTTGTATATATGTTTCAGTAACTTTCAGATGATATAATCGAGAGTTTAACCAAGTGTCAACAACTTCAGTGGTCCCATATTCTAGTCCCTAGCGTATCATTTGCCCAATTAGCTGGATCACTAAAGACGGAGAGTTTGGGGTTCGAATCTTAGTCGGGTAAGCTGAGAGTGTTTTTTCCCCCATAAATTGTTTTACACGTTCCCTTCAGGAAAATTCGGCTACATTGATTATTATTCTTTTAGGTAAGTTATTTAACGTGGACTTTCTGAACCAACTGATTATATGAGGACAGAGACTTATTAGCTAACTTAAATTTAGATCAGACACAACATCCAGCCTCTGGGCCTTAATTCATCACTGTGAAAGAGGAGCCCCACGTTTCCTCAACCATACATCTTTCATTCATGCCATGAATTAGACCCGGTAAACTTAGCTTAGAAGGCAGACATACAACCGACTGAGCTAAGGTGATCAACCACATACATTTACTCTAAATTCAACCTTCCTCATCTCTACCGCATTAGTGTAATTAATACAAATCTGAATAACTCGTGAGACGCGGTGGGGAAAAAGTGTCCACATCATTTGTAATTAAAAAACAAGATAGAAAATATTAGCAAAGTTAGGAAAACCTATTATTTTACATGCATCGTATATGATAATGTGGACCTGTGGATTAAATGTCAGGCTCATATAATCTGGTTTGCTGGAGACGAGAAGATCAAGGCTTGAATCGATACCAATTGTATATTCCTACATGGCTTTCCGTTCTATCTCCATGCAAATGATTATACATTTCCTATGAAACTTACTCCTTCCTCATCACTACCCCCGTAAGTGTAATTAAATACCTATAGCCCATACGGGTGGGTAAAATAAAGTCTGAGCGTTCAAACATAATTATTGTTATTTTTACTATTATTATGTTTTAGTGTATGTTTAGAAGATTTGTTATCAACGCAACTAATAAGGGTGGACCAGAAACTTTTAGATCAGTAGATATAAACACTACTTAATGATCCTAGGTCTTTAATTTAAATCGTCTTACTTTCAAACTTTCATTTTTTTAAATAATAATCTATGTTTAGGGCCAACTTAATGTTGGTTAACTTAACAAGTTGATTGTTTTTAAATTCGAAATTCATCTTAGGCCAGATGACTTGTGTTCAACTTATTTTTGACTACATTAATTATTAGAACAAAATACTTTGGAACAAATGAATTTAGTCTAGCTGACTGATAGTTTCAATTTTTAGGCCAAATGACTTTAGGCCTATTGCATCCCCTTCCGAAAGAGCCGTTTGGTAAGAGTGTAGGGGACACGAGAAAATTTCAATATTTTTACAATTTTTATAGCAAAATAGTTTTCTAAACAAATTAAATAAAATATTCCTGCAGTAAAAATATAGAGTTTAATTTTATTCACGTGGTGATATCAACAGTAATTGTTGACTATCTCTCATGAGCATGGCGGCATTAGATGACAAACTTTTTAGACAGAGTGTAACATTTGTAACATGTCACATCATGCTAACCCCCATATTAAGCTTCACGCAAAGGTTTTCCTTACGAGTTATACTACCCACTCCGTATGAAACATCAATATTAATAGACTTCCTACAATAGTAAGCTTCTTTGTTGTAGTCCAATGTAGATTCAGTCTATATCGAGAACAATATTAAACAAGAATAAACTCCCCGCTATCACAAATTGTGCATGTACTTACCCTTTGTATCTTCTGGCTAGAACAACTTTCAAGACTGGAGTACACACCTCGCGTCCTAGAATGAAGAGTGGGACGAACAAGCCTTGGTGATCCAGCAACTAATATTCCGAGCGGACGGGTCAAAGTGATTCTGATGGAACTGACCCAAGACTCATTCAACAACTAAGCTGCGACTATTTTGGCGTCCGGCGTGCAAGACGGTATCAACCATCAAGATATGGCGTGATGTGTACGTCACAGGTGAACTAGTCAAACAGATCTCTATCACCACTGGAGTGCGTGATCGAGACAGGCCCGCCAATCCTAGCCTGATCAAAGGACTACGTACTGTTCTGCATCCATCGAAATGACAGATGGGACGTCACCGAGTAATATGGACATCTCCCCTTTCCAACCCCAAGCGAATAGAAACACTATATAAACCTGGCGATTCTGAAGACCAATAAACTATTAATATTCAACGCCTTCAGGAGAAGTCCTGTCTTAAACCATTAATATTCAACGCCTTCAGGAGAAGTAATGTCTTAGACTATTAATATTCAACGCCTTCAGGAGAAGTCATGTCTTAAACGTTTATAATCGACGCCGTCTGGAGAAGTCCTGTCCTGGAATTGGACATTTACAGGATGATTATGTATTTTGTTAATATTTATTCATCGATATTGTTTTGATGGACTTGAACTATGGCTTGTTCAATTTTTAAATAAAGTATAGTAATTTTGGTATAAGCCGGAATAGGCAACGTAAATTATTTACTAAAAGTTTTTTTAAACTAAATTTTATTATGAGACACCTAATTCTTTATCCCGTCACTTGGGTGCTAGTGTCTGTGAAGTCACTTAAAATATTATATTGCCACATTTATAAACTTATTTTTGTTAGAAGTATTTAATTAAAATTGACTGAGTTTTGCAGACTAAGTAAATGTAAAATCCCTTTTTGATAATGTTTTCTATTTTGGTTGTTATTTGAATTATATATTGAAGTAACGTAAAGTTTTGCTAATTGATTGATTTAGACTTAATAATTTTCCAAATTATTTAAATGAAATTACTTGTGGTTTCACTAGACATTTTTTGTGTGTCAATTTTTTTATTATTAACAAGTAGAAATCTTGTTAACGTCTTTTGTTGTGTCGACATTTAATAGTCCCGCGGGAGTTTGACTTAATGCCGGTAAGCCAAACTCTCGTGTTTATTGAAATATCTGTGTGATATTATATTTAACTTGGGTATTTATTCTGTTTGTATTCAATGTAGTGAAGCAGACATCTTTATAACCATTTCAAAGATGCTCATTAGGCTCTTTTTTGTAGTCAAATAAATATCTGGCTCGATATTTTTAAAGTAATGATTTGTTCTAATTGTCAACGTTTAAGGTTGTTTTGTCAATATTCACTGTTGTGAAACTGACGTAGTGTAGTTTGGTCGAGTTGTTGTCTCTTCCAGACTGACCTAGTTGACTTTCGGATATGTTTCATGTTTGGAAACATTCACATGATGAAACTGCGCTTTATTATTAACATGATTTTCAACATACCCCCGATGGATTTTTGAGGCCATGTAAGTTTTTGTTTCAATTGTTGTTATCTTGAATAAAACATTCATTCATATTGTTACTTAATTGTTGCTAATGTCTTACTTTCTTTGTCACATATTTAGTTTACAGCCCACCTTCCTGTTAGTCTAGTGTAGCCGTAGCTAAGAGGTAGTAGAGTGGGTGGTAAAAGAAGATAAAAAGTTGTCATTAACTTCCAGGATATCCTTGACAGACATTCAAGAACTGTTGAGGCTACCATGTGAATAAAACTAAAATCTATGTTTCTACTGGATAATTATTTTATTTATTTTGACCAAATAAAATGTTGATGTAAGAACTGCACAAACACTGGCCCTTTCTCGAGATCTCTTTCACTCCACCTTAAGTTAGTGATAAATAGGTTTCTAAAGTTGCGTGTGCTACTAACTGTAAAATATGTTATGTAATAAATTTATCTTTAAAACACATGTATTTTAATCAGTCAGGATATTATTTAATATACTGGTATATTACGTCTAGTTCGAGAACTGGCCAGGCCGCAAAATGTATCGTTGTGAAATTGAATCATACTTTTTCACAGAAATAATTGACGGATGGTTGACTGAATTTTATGTCTGTGGTAGAGTTAAGTTAATTTGTAAGTCGTGTGCAGAAATGATCCTTTGGTTCAAAAAGTGCGTGTTGAATACCCCTAGCTAAAAGATAATATCTACTCTAAATATATAAATTGGGCGTTTGTATGAAAAAAGAGAGTGAAACCTACTAAATTGGTAAATGATTATATTGCATTGTACTGTATTATAATTCTGTTAGGGAAAACCTTTTATAAAATAGAAACATATTTTTTGTGGTCAACTTTGATAATATTTCAATCTATTCTTAGTGTTAATTTTGAGGTATTTAACAATACTATATATATATATCGAAAGTTACAGCTGTAGATCACATAGATTGACGTATTAATATATTAAATAATTTTGTTACGTTTGTAACTGTCAGTTACGGTCCTTCCTATCATAATCCAACTATACATAGTAGCAAGAATTTGTAGATATAGGCCTACTTTCACTTCATATTTTAACCACCAACTTCAGGAACTACATACTTTATTAAAACATTTACTATCATGATTATTAACGACTAGCAGAAGTACCTCACATTTCTCATGATAATCATGAAATGCATTGCGTGGTTACCCCTAGCAACGCTTTTAGTTGTTTCAAACAGACAAAAAAAATCTTAATTTTATATCTTCCAAACCAGTTTTTAATTAATTTAAAAAAATCCATTCCAAATATTAAAAATCTGGCTTATAGGTTCACACGTTCGTGCACATGGGTTACTAATTTCAAAATTTCAGACCTCTGATTGCGGTAGACAACATGCAATGCTATTGACAGACACACAAACAAACTCTTCAGTGTTTTATTATGAGATTTAAAGGATAGGTGTGAGGAGGGCTGTTTATAGGAATTCTCCTCACATTCGTGTGGATAGAGAATCGAAGAACAACAGCTGTAATCAGCTTTGATCATCAACCCCCAGGGCACGTGGTCGAGATTTGAGACTCAACCTCCTCTTCTCTGGAATTCCAGTTGATTGCAAGTGTTCTAGACCGAATGACCAATTACTCGGAAGCAAAATCACGCTATTAACGACGTTGCCTACTCGGAGATTTCGAAGCTATTTTGAGAAGTGGGGTTTCATCTTAACTCGACGCACTTGAGCAGTTTAAATAATATCACACTTAGACACCAATGTACGAAATAGAAAGAGAGGGAAGAAAATGATAAATTTAACCTGCAAGGCCTCTTATTTAGTTTGCTAATAACCCTTCCTCTCTTCCTCAGATTAGTTTACACAGTCACTTTAATATTTGCGCCTTGAAAACATTTACTTGCTTTTTAAATGTACCTTTTTCTTGTTTCCTATTCTAAATAGACGCTTTAAAGAACTTTTTTTAATCTTGTCAAGATTCCTACAGGCCATTTTCGTGACCAAACCAAACAGCCAAGGTTGTATATGATTGATAAAAAATACGTTTACAAAAAAATTACTTAAAGATAAAAATAATAATGTTGTGACACTGCAAGACTAATTTCAGAATTATTTAAGAATTTGGTGGTTTTTGTTTCAACATTAATTCTTTAAAACTTGCTGAATAGAAACTAATTCACTAATGGTAAATTATATCTTAGCTTGCCGTGACGTCACGAATGTACAATGTCGTTCATTATTAAATTACTTCCCCCCTACGCCCCCTATTCCACTCCTCTTCCGTACTATCCGCATGGTGAGGTGAGGATGGAAAAGATAGAATTTGGAGAAAGTGTGTCCGCATTTTTGTGTCTAAATAGTGTTGAGAGGAATTATGGGGGGAAAATCCTCAGTACATCTAGCCGGGATTATAACTTTGACCTCCCCATCTTCGTAAAACCAGACAAAACGAGACTAAGGCAGGCTTGTCATACTCATTTGATCATAAGGGACATGATGAAATTAGAAAATAATGAAGGGATATCACTTTCAAAACATATATATGGCTATTATCTTAATTTAAAAAATTCTAACTCCATATCGTACTAATACAAAAAAAAGTATTTAAAATAATATGGCCAGCCCTATTTTTCTGAAAATATTTGTAACTTTTTTGTTTGCAACAATGGTGGGAATTTCGGCTTTAAATCATAATTATGTCAAAATCACTTTCATGATAATTGTTGACAAATATATCTAAGTCGAGAGATCTCGTGTTTTTTATTCACTTTCACAGTTTCACGTAAAAAAAATTGTTAATATATAAAATATGTGTTGCCAAACATTGCACATACTGGGTGTGCAAATTAAATCATTTTAAGAATTGATCCATATCGAATCAAAAGTATAAATTTGGTACAGTAACCATAGGCCCATGCCAGATCTCGCCAAATTATTCCAAATCCCTGAATGTTTTTTAAAAGGATTGCATTGCATTTGATTCATCATAAGTTCCGTGGGCAGCACCAAATCATGAGTGATTCTTGTGGCCTTGAGGCGTCACTCTTACATTAGACGTGACTGCCAATTACGGAGAGATTGGAGCTCGAATCCCGGCAGGATATATTGAGAGTGGTTTTTCCTAAATGTTTTTTCCATTCTATCTCCACGCAAATGGGAGTAAAATCCCTATGTATTCAACCTTTCTCACTCCTAACACATTTGTGTAACAAGTATAAACTGAACGTGTAGTAGGACCTAGTGCTAAAGATAAAAGTGTGTGAAATCGTCAATAAAAAAATTAAAAAAATAGCACCGCATCTTACTGCCCGTTTGGGTTATAAGCTTATGTACTAATTACGTCAATGGTTTTAGGGATTAGGAAGACTATATTTAGAGGAAGTTTACCCGCATTTGTATGGAAGGAGAGTGGAAAACAATTTTGTAAATCTACACTAAGTACACCTGACTTAGATTCGAACCTCGATCTTCTCGTTATCAACAGTTTATTATACTGCGATAATGACGCCTTAGACTATGTGGCTACCGAAGTGGGTGAAAAATCTATGTTTTTAGTGTCACAACGTAATGAAATATCATTATTAATTAAGGAAATACATTAAGCTGTAATAAACAATCAGTAAAAACTGTATATGATGTATAATACGGAGACATATTATACAACTTATTATTATAACGAATTAAAATTGATTTTGTAAAATAATGTGTGACGTTATAATGTTATACTTGAAACAATGCTATGTTAGGACATACTAATTATAAAATTATTAAAATTTAATTATTTGTGCATAAGGATTTAATTTAAATTTGATTAATAGCTTATTTAGAAATTTGATTAAAATTTTAATGCAAAATGACAATCTAAATATGGTTAATTATAAAACTATAATATACTAAAATTATTGTAAATCATAATTAAACTAATATTAAACTATTTGCAACATAAAACATCAAATTAAAATACATTAACCCATAAAAATTAAATTGTAATAGTATCGATATTCTTAGCCTCTAAAATTTAATTAATTATCACCTTACAAATGTATATAATTTAAAACCACCAATCCTGTTAAGGTATCTGGTACTTAGAGGGGTTTGTTGGTTTTCTCAAAACCCATACTCCTCATTAAAATTAAACATCAATGATCAATGTTTGCCTAAAAGTTCAAAGTACAACTCTTACACATTCGTTTAATAGGCAGCCAGCATATATAATATGACAAGCAATTTGGCTGCTCTCCAGCCAAATTTAATTCCTTACCAACTATGCTCATTAAAATATGCAAATGTCGGGTCATAAACCAACTATGCTGCCTGATGTCCTTTCTGTTCTCTTCGCCGATGAGTCTACTGCTAATCCCGTTACAAGGGAAATGCTGCAAGCGTAATATAGTGGCTCCACGTACTTTGGCAAGTAGCTTTAGAGACATCGTTTGATTGATGCACGGGTAGAATTGATAGGGCATGTATGGAATATAATTAACGTTAGATATAAAAGAATCATCAAATGCAACGTATCACTTCACTTTGATTTGTCACTCGAAGGGCTTTCGGAAAACGGGGAAAAAATAGTTAAGCCAAATAAAATATATGGCATTTGCTAACAAGCTCCAAGTTGAAATAGAATCTTAAGAAACAATGATTTCCGATAATGAATGCTTAATTTGACATGTTGTAGTAAACACAATGCGTTTTCCTTATACATCAGTTAAATAATTGAAAGTTTAATTAAACTCATTCAACTGTAATTTAAAATTCGTGAAAACACTGTATATTCTCCCGGTTAATCCGAATTTTCGCTTATCCGAACAAGTTTTAGTCCCAATTAATTCGGATCAACACGGTTCTAGTGAAATAATACTTAAATTGGTAAAGTTTATTTTCCCTGCTTCACGTCTTACAACCCATTTGAGCTATATTCATAATGCGGTTGTGATAATGAAGGTAGAAATCACATTAAGTGTAACAGCATTTGTGGGAAGAGAGAGAGAGCGTGGGAAACTATTTAGGGAAAACACATCTCAATACACACAGGGGGGTTTGAGCCTTGACATCTACGGCAAGAGCAAATCAGACTTGACCACTGATTCAATTTAGTTTTAATATTTAGCAAAGTGATTAAGATGTACCTTTTTCTGCAGTGTGTTTCAATACCCGCTTGGGCTATCCTGAATTAGGGGTATCGAATACAGGGTCAATCATTCCAACAAGGTTTAAATGGTCTAATATCGAACTAACATCATTGTATTAATTAAATGTTTTAATTTGTATAATATTGAACAATTAATGCTGAACTAATTAAAAGGTTTAATTTATCCAGAATTAATCAAGTAGCATTTTAATAATTAAAAGATTTGATGTAATAGTCATAAACAACGCCTGCGATGTCTTAAATAAATATATTTTACACGAAGTTATAAAAAGTTAAAACGTACTAGCCTATATCTACTGAAATATTTAAAACAAAACATGAAAAATTTGACGTATTATTTTAAAAAATGTGTATTTTACATGGGTATAATATATGAAAAATCCAAACCCTTAGCTCAGTCGGTAGCATGTCAGTCTATTGAGCTCACGGTCCCGGGCTCGAATCCCGACACGGCTAAAAATAATATTTGGTGAAAATGTGGGTTTACCCTTTCACGGTGATGAATTAACGGCTAGGGACTGGATGTTGTGTCTGTTCCAGATTTAAGTTAGTTTATAAATCGTTGTAACATGTCACTTAAATCAAAGGACATCTACAAAACAGAATCCACAAAATATCCTAAATTACGACAAGAGAATCAAAAGAGGAAAATTAATACTGATAGATTTAGAAGTAAAATGCACGAGATTCTACTTACAGTACACGGATGTTCCCGGATATGATCACCATGCTTTCACCAACTGTTCTACTAGCATGGCGGAAGCACGGAAACTCTGCTCCAGCACCTAGAGAAGAAACCGCTGACCATGACGGTTAGGGCGGGGGAGTCACCGCCTCGACGCCGAGGGAAACCCATCGAATAATCCAAGTATTCTGTTGCTTTCCAAGTCCTTCAGACTTGTTGATTTGGTCCCTAAGACTATGTAAATTGTTGTGTTGCCAGTATGGATTCTTTATTAAGTACGTCATTCAGACGTTTGTAGTTTAGTCAAGAGGAGTTCTTTATTTTGTACGTCCATCTGACGTGTTAGTTCAGGCAATAGGGCTAACTTATTTTTGTACGTCAACCAGACGTGTTTGGTAGAGTGATTATGACATATTTATTTGTACGTCCATCCGACGTGTTTTGAATAATCACTATGAGTTCTTTATTTTGAACGTCCATATGACGGGCTAGTTTATTCAATAACGCTAACAAATTTTGTATGTCAGAGGTGTGACTACATACTTTTACTATGTCCATATGATATAGCTTTAATGCGGGAGCCTTGAGCTCTTTGAGATAGGATCCAGGCTTTAGGGCCCTCTCTTTCACAAGTTCATAATTCAGGCGTAAGGTCTTATATTTGTACGTCCATCTGACGTGTTTTGAATAATCACTATGAGTTCTTTATTTTGAACGTCCATATGACGGGTTAGTTTAGTCAATTGGAGTTATACAACCCTAATGTTTTGCTTTGCCCATTCAACGGGCTTCAACCACAGATTATACTTTCAGTTTATTCTCCGCTGATGTAATCTAATTCCAACCATCTAGGTAGGAATAATATTTCCTACAATTTATTATTTCCCCTTAACCGTATGCTATCATAGGAAATTTTAAGGGCCCCCCCTACTCTCATATTCTCTCTTTTTTTATTCATCCATAACGATGATTACCATCCACTCAAAATGTAATAAAAGTAAATCTATGGCGTCAGCCCGCATTCGGGTTATACCTACCGAGTGGGTACCAAACTGTTTGGCGAATTAGTGCCAACTCTTGCAGATAGGGAGTGTCATGTGGTCAGCACAATGACGCCTCCAGCCAATAAACCCGGCCTTCTATACCGGAGCCACTACTACTTTATTCGAGTAGCTCCTTATTTATACATACTAGGCTGAGTCTAACTCGTTCCAGACCCACTGCTTTCCATATAATCTGGAAAGACTTCTCAGAAAATCTGGAAGTGCTGGGAATCAAACCCGGGACCTCTGGGTCCGTAGCCAGAACCTTTGACCGCTAGACCACAAAGGCGGTCCTCAAATTGTAATGATATCTACATAGTTAGAAATCTAAGTAAATATTAATGTTGGGGCTTAGAGTTGAATGGGTACATTTCTGAATGCATAAGAGAGACAGATCATATTCAATTAGCCTAGTATAAATAAAAGCACACAGCTAACAATACTCAAAACAAAAAAATCATAACAAAAGTAAAATGAAGTGGTACATTGATCAAGCGTCCATCAGATCTTGGTTAGAGGGATTAAGATGGATTGTCCATCTCACGTTGCAACTAAACCTATTTCTTAAACCCTAACTTATCTCACACAATGATGTTTGGAAACAAATAAGTTTTCCAGCTTGAGAATTTATGTTCCAGAAGCTATTTAGATTCGTATACTCTTTACTCTGACTAACATAGGGGAGATTATCTTGAACTATTAATACTCTATCACTACGTAATTGGTTTATTGCTAAGATATTTACACATATTTTTTTGGCTGTAAGCAATGGTGAACCTAAGAGGAAGAGGGCAAACAAGGTATTTGACCCCCCCTTCCCCAACACCACAAATAATTTTAATAGGAATTTAAATAATATTAAGTATAACTAAAATATTTAGCATTGAAGATGTGTCGAATGTAGAGGGTACATTTTAAGACCAGACATCTGACTTAAGCTTAATTTTCAAGAGGTTTACCGTTACACACAAAATTAACAATTGAAAAAAGCACACAAATAATAGTTTCGATACCATTTGCATTATTTAAATCTCTTAATTACTATAAAACTACTCAAAATAATTTCTAAAAGCATTTAATATTCACAAATATTCTCGGCCTTCAGGGATTAGGGGGCTGTGCAACCCCAAACCCATTCTCTCCATCAAAATTTCATTCTTGCTACAGCCTTGATTGAATACCTCCCCTAAAGTAAATGTCTAGGTGCACCACTGATTAAGTAAATTATATGAAAATATATTTTACCTTTTCCTTCTAAATCATCTTGAAATGGTGAAATTACACTCCTGACTTTTGGGATTGTTTGATGTACAATTATATCAAATCACAATGACTAATAAGTCGTTAATGTAAAACAAAAACTAAAATAAGACTATTAAAACCCCATGAATCCTTTCTACTAAAGAAAAACAAGAATTACTGTCAACTACGGTTAAAGTAGCCTCGTCACCCGCCCCCCTCCTCTTTCCTCACTCTACCAGTGCTGAAATGCATAAATTCGAAAGAGTGGTTAAATGTAGAATGTCTAAACATAACTCACTGTATTTAATTAGTGTGTAATTTAAAGCTTGTTATGTATACTATTATTTTATAATTAATTTTACATAAATTTTATGTAATTTTACTTAAACTATACTAAATTAGCAAAATAAATAAACATTGTGATTTTTAATTTTTTTTTCAATAGTTAGCACAATGCTTAGGTAGCTTGCTTCACATGAACAGCATGACCTGGGCTGTAAAAACCTGAACTCATTGGCCAATTACTTGTGGGTGAGTGGAAAGGAATGTGTTGCAACCTCCTAGACATTGAGCAAGGTCATTAGAGCCTCCCTAGCTTGTTTTGCGGTTTTCAAGCAGCAGGCCCTGGGTTTCCTGTTGTGTTAAGTAGAGCCTTTTGGAAGAAGAATTACTTAAAAGACAGTATTCTTGGAATATGAACCAATATTAGTTTTTAAATTAATAACTCATAACAAGTATATTTATTAGCAATTTAAACATTAGTATTTACACATTCAGTACAAACAACATTGAATTAAAAAAAACTAGTACATATCATTATGGGTATGCGGCGCAGGACTACGGAGCATACGCCCCTGATTTTACAGTAGAAGCGTCCTCGTATATCCCAACACACTCGAGAGAACCCTTTCCGAGAAACAAAAAGCCCAACCGAGCCATAGAACTTCAGCTCATTCCTTCTGATCTGTGTGAGCCCATGAGTGAGATATTTCATGGGGTGCAAGGTACATGTTCAAAATTATTGATGATTTTTCCAGGGATAGTTTTGGTTATTTTTAAAGGACAAAAGATGAAGTTCTCCCAAAGTTCAAATAATGGAAAGGTTTTGCCGAAAATCAGATAGGAAAGATTGAAGAGTATTCGAACCAACAATGGGGGCATGGAGGGAGAGGGGTATATGTTAGTTAATACATCCATGATTTTTTTTTAGCAGAAAATGTTATTAGGCATCAGTCACACTGCTCAAAACAAAATGGCACCGCAGAACGTGCCAATAGGAACACAATAGAGAAGACTCGATCCTTACTTCAAGATGCTTATTTAGACAAACAATATTGGATAGAGGCTGTAAATACCGCGATTTATCTGAAAAATTGTTCACTTATGAAATCTGTGAAGGATAACACACCTGAGAAAGCGTGGGCTGGCAAAAATACCGATATTAATTATTTAAGAGTTTTTGGTTGTATAGCATATGCCCATGCACAAAAACAAAATCGAAAAAAATTGGATCCCAAAAGTAAGTGTTTAATTTTTGTTGGGTAGTCAGTACACGAAAAGCTACTATCTAATTGAACCTGAAAATCCAAAAAGCGTGGTTACTTCTCTTGATGTGATTTTTCTTTAGGACAAGCGTGGCGGAATGGGTAGTGGAAATCATCTGACTGAAAACAATGAGGAAAAGACAGTTTCTTTTCCAATCCAACTTTAAGTCTCAGCTTCAGAGGAAAAATCAAGAGAGAATTCCTGATTTGGATTCAACGGAGACTTCTGATGAATACGAGGAAACTGCAACTAAGCCAGTGGTTGAAAGTTTGACTGTAGTCTAGATGATATCCATTGAGGGAGAGGAGACCAGGAGAATATACGGATTATGAAGTTTATAGTGCCATTTGAGACACAAACATTCCACTATGTATCAGCGAGGCTTTATCTGATGATAGAGATTTGTGGCAAGAAACTATAACAAGCGAATATTTATCTTTTAAAGAAAATAATGCCTGATCATTGGTAGATTTGCTGAAAGATAAAAAGGCAAACAAAAGCAAACGTGTATTCAAAATTAAAACTGATTTGAATGAAGATATCACCTAATTTAAAGCACGATTTGTCGCAAAGGATTTCACCCAAAAATATGGGGTGGATTACACTAAGACTTTTTCTTCTGTGGTGAGAAATTCTACACTTATTATTAGTTAGAGTTTTTCTGGCTTTGGCTTGTAATCTGGATCTAATAATATATAATATGGATGTAGTGACTACTTTTCTCAACGGTGAATTAAAAGAACTGATTTATATGAATCAAACTTAGAATTGTGTGGTTGAAGGTAAAAAAAAGAAGGTATGTCTTTTAAAGTGAGCTATTTATGGGTTGAAGCAATCCTCAAGAACATGGTATGAAAAAATTCATGATGTTTTAATGAGAATTATTTTTAAGAGGTCAGAATGTGAACCTTGGGTTTATTATCATGTTTATGGCAAACACATTTATACAAGGGCCATTTATGTTGACGACTTTTTGATTTTCTGTAATGACAAAAATAAGAACAGAGTTAAAAATAAGCTCATGGAAATGCTCAAAATAAAGAATTGGGTGAAGCTCAACAAATTGTAGGCATGAGAATACGTCAGGAAAATGAGCAATCTTATTATTCTATTTGGATCAACAATTCTAAATTAAAATGTACTTTATACATTTGCGATAGTGGATTGCAAAGATGTTTCTACACATGCAGAACTTGGACTAAATTTGGAGAAAGGGGAAAAGAGAAGTGAAGAAAAGCTATTTTTTCTCCCCGTTGATCGGATGTTTTATGTACATGGCAGTGACATGTAGGCCTGACATGACTTATGTTGGTTTTTGAAGTCAATTTACTACATGTTGTGATGAAAAACACTTGTAAAGAGCAAAAAACTTCCTGTGATATTTAAAAGGCACATTGGAGTGGTGTCTAGTATATCAGACGAGTGATGTAATGTTGACTGGATTTGTCGATGTTGAGTGATTGAAGATCCTGAAATGGTTATTTGTTCAAGCTAGGAGGAGCTACTATTTCTCGGGAAAGTAAAAAACAGCGTACGGTAGCACTCATCAGTACCTAGGCTGAATATAATTATGTCTCCCAGTGAAGGAACCCAAGAAGCAATCTTTCTACAAAACCTCAACTATTAGATGCTTGGAGAAAAATCGCCCATTACAATTTATTGACAGCCAGTCAGTTCAAATCTTTCTGTCAACCAACTCTTTCACAAAAGAACCACACATTTCGATAAACAATATCATTTTGTGAGCCAAGAGATTGAAGATGGACTAGTCAATCTGGATTACATGGCTATCGTGGAAATGGTGGCTGACATCACGACTAACACCTTTCTGGACTTAGCCACAGCAAGTTTATGAGAATGCTGGTCCTGTCAAAGAAAAATTGAAGAAAGAATGAACCCATATTATATTAAGAGGGAGTATTAGAACTGTAGTACAATATGTGCTTTCTTCATATGCCACTAGCGCTGTCTTACAGAACGTGTAGTATACATGTTCCCAATGTTTTGAACTGTATTGCATTCTCTTGTTTTTGACTTATCTAAAATTGTGATCTCTGTGCATCCATGCATGTATAAAACCTTTTGTTGCAATGTTCCCTATTACTCATGTTTTATCTTAAGAAATTCTTATGTTTACAGCAAGTACTTCATGACCATCAGTGTGGGTGAGACACCTATGATTGGGAGAAAAATGGAGGACCTTAAACCAAAATATATCTACAATTATTAAGACTTATTAGCGAAATAAACTCACTTTACTAACCTAGCCTTAAGAAAGCACATTAAGCCTTGACTTTCAACTAATGAAAAAAGTATTTTAATATAATCCAATTCTCAAATTTCTGACATCACTTGATATCAAACCTGACTTCCTGTCCATTAAAACCCAATGAACTGTGTAGTCTAGTAAATGAGTAATCTGCATTTGTGTTACCTTCATTATTTCAACTACTATTAGTTGAAATCATTGTTTCATTTATCTCTTTTATGATTGGTTTTTAGTTGACCATTTTAACATTTCATAAGGACAGAAAAACTATTTCTATATGTTGACATTAAAAAAATTAAGAAAACTTTACATTATATTTCCATAAATTTTGAAGCATTTTTCAGTTACCACTCAAAAAGTACTTATTAGAAAGCATTAAAAAAGTATGTTAAATAATATATATATATATATATATGTAGCTTCAATATTTTCATTTATTTCTTTACTTCTTTAAGCCTTTGTTTAAAATGTAAACACATTTTATGTGGCCCTATCCACAACCATTAGTGCAACAGTAACAGTACACTTATATCACACAAGGCCGTAGCCAGCCAATAATTTCAGGGGGGTTTTGGTGGGCCCATCCCCCAATTGACGGCTAGAAAAAAATTCTAAATAAAAAACTGTTCTAGAAGCTATCTGAAGTGTTTTTTATGGCAACACTACCCCCAACTATCGGAGGATAGGACAAATTCTAATTATTAAACAGATCTAGAAGCTCTCTTAAGTGTTTTTTTATGGTACCATAACCCCCTAACTGCCGGAGGCTAGGAAAAATCTCTATATCTAAACAACTCTAGAAGCTCTTTAAAGTGTTTTTATGGTAACATGACCCCCTAAACTGCCGGAGGCTAGGAAAAATCTATATATTTAAACACCTCTAGATGCTCTCTAAAAAAATTTTTTTTTATAGTTGCATAGCTGTTGAAGTTAAGGAAAAATTACAAATATTAAACACCTCTAGAAGCTATCTAAAGTGTCTTTTATGGACCATAACCCATTAACTGCTGAAGACTAGGACAAATTCCAGATATTAAACACCTCTAGAAGTTCTCTAAAGTGTTTCTTTATGGAAACATAACCCCTTAATCGCTAAAAAATAGGAACAATTCTAAATATTAAACACCTCTAGAAGCTCTCTGAAGTGCTTTTTATGGTAACACAGCCCCCTAATTTGTACTTGTACCTTAATTTTGATATTGTTTGAACCATAAATAAAGGCCATATATATTTTATTCATAAAATTTCGGGGGGGTGGGGGGGTGGGTTGAACCCCGAACCC
>CABFWO010003418.1:28458-71970 GCA_902155825.1 Timema genevievae
CCGCCCCCCCCCCCCCCCCCCCCCGACTACGGCCTTGATATCACATATAATTTGATAGTAAAAGGAAAAAGAAAAGGGTTCAACTGATTTAACCAAAAAAATAAGAGGTACAACCTATATTTACATTTTCCATTAAATATCTTTATGGCTCACAAGACCTCATACATGAAAATACAACTGTGTACACACATGTTATAGTAAAAAAACACATAATTAGGAATACTAATAAATGCCTATAGTCACACAATAATTTACAGATTACACACATCACAGAGTCTGAAACTATACTTCTTAATAAGGTAGAGAATACAAGCATAGTTTTATTGGAGTTTACATTACTCACAAATCCATTTACATAAAAATAAAATAATTAATAAGTAATTAAATGAGGATTATCTCTATTAAGGTATTGCTCGATCATGTGCTCAAGACATGGAGTTTTTTTTATATCTACTAATTCCTAAGTTTTACCATTTCTAGCAGCTGTTACAAGGAAGCTGTATCTAATATTGTTATGTATTATAAAAATAAGCCAACCATAAAGAATAATTTATCTTTTGGGAAATATCCCCTTACTACTTAAATAAATTATCTGAACATTAACTTAGTGTTTTCATATACAGTATATCTAAATCTTTAGAGAATTGTTAGTTTTTATTTTTGTATAAATTATTGACAACATATATGGCAATGTAAAATAATTACACGAAAAAAGAAAACTTGCCGATAAAATACCATAAAGATTGTTGTGTGTTATTTCATGTGTTTGTCCATTATGTTATTCCTTTTACATGTTTCTATTTGTGTCCTATTATTCTTTAAAATTTACTTTCTCTCTTTTGTGTTTTTTGTTACCTTTTTTAGGAATTAGCGTTGCACGTTTTATACTCCCCCCTGATTAATTAACTTGTGTTCTTCTTTTCATTGTAAAAGCCATATTGTGTTTGTTCCTTTTATATGTTTCTATCCACATTTCTTGTACCTTCTTCCAAATATATTAATATATAATTCAAATATAAATCATGATTTAAATTAGGAGAGATAGCCAACACACTTCTTAGTGATAATGGAATAGAAATGTTTAGATAAAACACTAAAAAACAGACATAAGCATTTCTAAAGACAAACTTTCACTGCCACAGAAAGCTTATTCAGGAGCTACTCTATCAACCTGAGGAAGCTGCCTGTGGCAGTGAAAGCTTGTTTTGTATAAACAATTTTTATTCTAGTATCACTAAGGTTAGTGTGCTGACTATCCCTCATAATTTAAACCTTTATGTGAATATATTAATTTAAAATTATTTTATTAAACATATACAACACAATTTTTTTAAATGTTGTGCTGATTATTGACTTGTAACATTTGACTCTATGACTCGATGATTTACCCAATGGATCCCCTTTGGTGGTCTAAGGCGTCACTCTCGCAATCTAGGATCCTGGCTGGGTGTACCAAGGTGGTTCTTACACTCTCCATCAAATGGATCACCAGTTTGGAAAAACACAACCTGAATATTAATTAATTATTCCATATTAAAACCCTGCTGCACCACTAAGACACATAACACAATAATGGAATATCATGGGAGCTTATAATTCACCAGGAAGTTTTCATCCTTCAACAACTAAGTTGGCTCAAAATAATGAAGTAATCATAAATATGTGTGTTTATAAATTTCATTTGTGCTTCATTATCTACAATTATATCATATTATAAAATTAAATATTATAATGCATTTAACACACTTCATATGTAAATTCATATTGAAATTTGGTTATATATTTAGTTGAAATTTAAATAAACCTGTTAAGTTCACTGAATTTTTTACTTTTCACTCTTACAGGGACAGGAAAACACACAGAATTACATGAGCTCATATAAAAATGATGGCAACAACATAATTATAACAAACAGATCCTAAATAACTAAAAAGTAGAGTATATTGAAAGTTCTAACCGTTATGTCCCAGGAGTTCTCACTTTCTAGCAGTTGATCTCCTGTCTCGAAGAAATGGTTGGTGGAGCACCTTGTGAAGGCGGGCGGCCTTGCTGGGTCCTAGACCCGGGCACAGGGCCAATGTCTCTGGGGACGCTCGTAAGAGACGCTCCAAAGAGCCGAATGTGGAGAGGAGTGTGGTGGCATCCGTGCGGTTGATTGAGCGAATAGAGGTCAACACGCTCACCAGCTGCAAAAGAAACACTATCTCAGTTGGTGACATCGTTCTTACTAGCAATATAGTTTCCTTTTCAAACGTGTTTTAGGTAATTTAAAGAGCTGTGTGAAGGTCACCAACTGCTACTTCACTGTTAAAAGAATCAAGTGTGATTATTTATTATGTAGTTCCCCTACTTAGAAGATGATGAGTTGGTATGACAATGTTTGTTGGTAACACATCAAGAGTGAATTGAAATAAGTATTAACTTGCCTGATCATGTAGGAAAATAAGTGTCCCTTGGTAAAAAATAAAGCTGCAACTATGTAGCAAATTTTAAAACTGTTGCTATTCACCCCTGCTCTAGTGGCACGAGGAAGAAATAGAACCCAAACAAATATCTCCCTTCAGTTTCACGTCTTCCTCTGATTATAGAAAACAAAAGTCAATTTAAGTGTCATCTTCAACCGACACAGCTTCTTTCAAATCTACTCCATCCAGTTCTATCACCTTTCTTAGCCTTGTTCTCTGCCTTGTCATCACCATCACTTAACTTTTTGCTATACTATATTTCATTCCACACTTTTTCACCTCCTCATTCAATTCATTCCTGCAGTTGTTCATGTACTACTTCTTCCTTTCCCCCCATACCAACAAGTCATATGCAAACATCATTGTTAGGATTATCCAGGTATTTCCATTAAATGGTCTATGAAAAAGGAAGGTAGAATTTAGAGGAGATGTTTTTGGATTTTTATGTAGAATGGAGCCCACAATAGACCTGGCCGGAATTCAAACCATGACCTCCTATCATTGGAAAAGTATTTAGCACCGCGTCTTACTACCCGTTCGGGTTATAGGCTTAAGTACTAATCACACTAATGGATTAGGAATTGGGAAGGTTGAATTTAGAGGAAGTGAGCCCACATTTGCGTGGAGGGAGAGTGGAAAACTATTTAGGAAAAACCACCCCCAGTTCACCCGACCGAGATTCGAACCTCGATCTCCCCGATCCTTGGTGGTCTGGCTCAACACGACTGGCGCGTTAGCCAATTACGCCACCGAGGCGGGTCCCTACCTATCATTGGAAATAGTTTATTATGAGAGTGACATTTTAGATCATTCAACCACTGATGTTGGTGTATATTCTTACTACCAATATTTGTTGTGTTTCTGTTATAATATATATATTGCATTTGCAATAATGCGAATTTTACGCAAACTTTACTGTTTTCAAACAAATAACACAAAAGTTTTTTTTCTTCTAAATAAACACAATTTCTTTGTAATTTGGCAAATACCACGTCATGAAATATAATTTTCGACGTGGTAACACTTGTGATGGGGAGAGAGAAACAAGGAGGGCAGAAGGCTGTTGGAGTGCAAGAAATGAAATGAAAGTGGCAAAAAGCTGGTATAAGAAGGAAAGAGAAAGTCATAAGATCAATAGATATAGTTGGGATGGGGAGCAAAGGTCGGTTATAGACTACTTTATCATGAATAAAGAAATGAAAAGGCAGACCTTAAACATCCAAGTGTGTGTCCCTAGATAGTGACCAGAGGATGTTGGTGGCAAATATAAAGGGATGGGACAAGAAAGAAGAATAAGGGTGTGGAGGCTAAAAAATAAAGAGGAAAAAGAGCTGTACCTAAGAAAGGCAAGAGGCTTAATACCAAAGGATGAGATGCAAAGTGTAGAGGTTGGAGGGGAAAGGTTTAAGAATAGTCTGGTGGGAGCTGCAGAGGAGGTATGTGGGAGGACAAGTAATAAGAGGAAGTGGAAGGAAACACCCTGGTGGAACGACAGTTTAAAGGAAGCAGTAGAGGAGAAGAATAAAGCATTCAGAAGGAGTTTTAGTAATAGGAATGCGTAAAGAGAGACAGACTATAGGGAGAAGAAAAGAGTGAAGCAAGTTGTATGGGAAGCCAGGAAGGAATGAATGCAAAAATGGACGGAAATGCTGGAACAGTATATGGCAGTAAGTAAGAAGGTGTTATATAGCCAAGTAAGAAACAGGAGAAGAGAGAAAAGACAAGAAGTTAGAATGAGAGATGATCGCAGAAGAGTAGGAAAGAGGTCCAACATGGAAATAAGTGGAGGACTCATTAAGGAGGATGAAACAAGGGAAAGCACTGGGTGTGGACGAACTGACTGTGGAAATGATAAGAGAACCAGGTGAAGTAGGTATACAATGGATATACAGGATGCTGACAGTGGTTTGGAAGGAGAACAAGGTACTGGTAGACTGGAAAAAGGGAGTTATAATGCCTATTTTTAAGAAAGGAGACAGGAAGAGGTATACAAATTATAGGGGATAATGCTGATGTGTCACTGTACAAAAATATATGAGAAGATACTGGAAAAGAGAATAAGAAATAAAATGAAAATAAGGTGGAGAGAGGAACAGCATGGATTTAGGGAACAGAGGTCTACAATAGATTTTATCTTTGCCAAACAACAGCTGATGTAAAGAAGGTATGAGTATGAGAAAGACTTGGTAATGATATTTATGGATGTGGAAAAGGCATAAGATAGGGTGGATAGAAATAAGGTTTGGAAAGCGATGGAGGAGGCCGAAGTGGAAAGAGGAGTTGTAATGAGAGTGAAAAGCATGTATGAGGATAAGAGTAGTTGTGTTAAGACAGAGAAAAAAAGGACATAGATTAAAAAAAGTTCACCATTACTATTTGTAATGGTAATGGAGATGGTTATGAACAAAGTGGCAGGAAAACTTGGTGTGGAAAGAATGAAAGACATGATGTTTGCAGATGACTTGATAGTATGAGGGACAAGGAAGAGGAAGTACAGGAACAACTACAAGAATGGAATGAGGAAGTGAAAAGTGTGGAATGAAATTTATTGTGGTTAAGTGTGACGTGATGGTTATGACAAGAGGATAAGGCCTAATAAAGCTATAAGGTTGGATGGAGTAGAGTTTGTAACGTAAAGAACTTAAAATATATTGGAAGCGTGATTGAGGAGAAAGGTGGACGTAGAGAGAATTTAATGAGAAGAAGACAGAAGGGAGAGTTCTATAGGTGCGAAAGAAACCTTCAATGGAGAAGAGAAGTGCCCATGAAGTGTAAGGGAGTGTTGTACAAGGCGTAATTAGTACCCATTGTCACATATGCAGCAGAAACATGGACATTGAATGTAAGAAAGACTAGGAAAGAGGAGGCCATGAGAATGAAGTTTTTGAGGAGCATGCTAGATGTCACGAGGAGAAACAAAATAAGAATGAAGTTATGTTAGAAAGAGTAGGAGTACAGGGAGTACATGAGATAATAGAGGAATCATGACTGAGATGGTATGGGCGTGTAATGAGAATGGAAAAAGAGAGGATACTGAAGGAAATGAAGTATATAGGAAAAAGACTGCAAGGGAGGCCAAAAAAGAGATGGGAGGAGCAGATAACAGAAAGTTTTCAAGTGAGGGGAGAAGAATAGAATAAATTAAAGTTTAGGAAGAGTGATGGAAGAATATAGGCAGATGGAGGCATTTTATTATAAACTGACCCGGCTATATACTGGAAAGAGTTATTGATGATGATGATTAATAATAGTTTATTTACTGTATGGAAATAAAATTAAACATTACTGTGTGCCCATCACAATATGCTAATGACCTAATGTTGGTGTATAAATTGTTGTGTATCCAGAAGCATGCTACCGTTTTCTGTATCTAAGCCCTAATTTTTTTTAATGAATACTAATTAGACTGGCGTAAATAATAAAATCGCTTTCAGCATAATATATCATCAATTTTGAGAAAAATATCAGTACTTATCACCTTTAAATAACCCCACCTTTTGCAAGTCTTTACACACGAGCTATTATTTAAAACTAGAGTTGGGTCGAATCCCCTATTTTACAAATATGAGTCTCCAATTTAGCTTTGAATCTTGAATCCAAATACAAATCTTGGGAAAAATTATGAGCATAAAATGAAATATAAATATAATAGAATATACAAATAATAACTAAATTTTAACATACTTTCTTATAGTACATTCATTATAACATAAATACATCCAGTTAAGTGTTAAATTACAGATCTGAGGCCTGGTTGTTAACTTCCGCAGTTACACATTTGAAAATTTCAAATTCTTCAAGATGAATGTGGTTTCATATAATATCTTTGTGTTTTATGTGTTTTTAAACTGTCTCTTTGGGGTGTACGAAGTCCACTTTTTCAATTCGAAGTGAACTCGAATCGAATATATGAAATATTCTCGAAGCCGAATATATTTTGTTAGTTTTTTAACACTAGAAAAATATATTATATCATAGTTTATTAAACTTTATGTATTGAAATTACTTAGAAAATGTTTTATTGTACTTATTGTTACTAATATTTCATTTCTAATCTAATAAATCAAGCTATATTACAACTTACAATTCAATTACTTAGGATTTTTTTATAAATAGATATTGTTTTATATTAAATATAAATTACAATAATTGTCCATAAATCGAGTATTTTAGCTGTCAATAGTTTAATGATGCAGCTTCGAAGCCGGAATTATTTTCGAAGCGAAGTCGAGGCTGACATTTGTTTCGAAGCCGATTTGAAGCTTCGCACAACCTTATGAAAAACAAATATTTCCGAAAATTCAAAACAATGTGCAACTGTGTAAGTATGAAGAAATGGGAAGTGTAAAAATGTAAGAAGAAATTAAGATAAAAGTTTGTTTCTAACTATGACTAACCTAGCTATCCTTTCAGGTTGGCATACTTCACTATCACCTACTTTAAATTTAGCTATAACATTTAACAATAACTAAAAGTGTTTCTACACTGTCTTACTACCCATATTCTAAAAATTAGCAAGAGCAGTTGGGTTGTTTCATGTGGCAGGGTAACGTGTTTGCCTACTGAGCAAAGGGTTGCGAGTTCAATTCTCGACAAAGTTGACTTGTGAAATTAGGGTTTCCCTTATCACAATGATTAATTGATGGCCGAGGAAATGGGTGTTGGGTTTGGTCTTGATTTAAGTTAGTTTATAAATCGTGTGTTAATATAATCAGTTGGTTCAGAAAGTGCACGCTTAATAATTCAAATTAAAAAGAAACCATATAGGGCCCTAAAGATCAGAAAGTATGCACACACTCAAAGCCACACACCTGTAAAGACACTCAAATGAACATTAACATATGAACACACTGCATTAGTACTTTTATAAAGAAGAAGAGGCATAAAACATTGATCAGCAACTTCGCCCCGTATTACTCACCCTTTGATGTGGACTGCTGAGTCTGTCCATCCTCTCCATGATCAGGTCTGGTGGTTTGTTCTCGTACATCTTGTACGTCTCGATTATCTTACCAGCCTCCTCAGCGCTCCATGCCAACATTAAGGTGAGATCAGCCAGGATACAAATGCGCACCAGGTTTTTTAGTGCATGGTGAGGATCTTTGATGTCCACCTTCAAAAAAACACTCACTTTTATAACTAAGGGGTGGAGGAGGGGCCTGGCCAATGCAATTTTGGGGTGGGTGACTTCTTTCTCGTAAAATTTATTTTTCTTAATTTCTGTGATCTATTAATTTTTACTAACATGACATTTAAATTATGTAGCCTATACACAAAAAAAGAGAAAAAGCCTTCCATTATTAAGCTTTATTAGTTATTCTTACCTTTATAATACCACTTTTAAAGGAACTAGATCTGGAAAACAAGAGGGAAAAGTACTACTTTTTATGCAGATGATATTGTGACTGCAAAAAGACTTTTACTGATGTTTGAGTTATTGGGGGCCCTTGAGATACATGGAATTGGGACAAACAGCCCCATTTTCATCCCCCTCCCTGCACATATATTGCCCCCCAGTGGCTATAAGTAGAGAAATAGTCACTGGAACAGTTTGCCGTGCGCTAATATACACAACATTGAGACACAAGGTTTCTGAAGGATTGGGATAAAACTTGATAATGAATACATTTCTTACATACAAGGGGTGGCTACTAAATAACCGGAATCTTTTTTTGCCACTTACCTGAGGTCCCAGGAAAAACCAGTAGGGTCAGATATTTATCTATGTTATTTTTTCCCTCTACCTTCCAAATTTCAAGGTCGTGTGACCGACAGAATTATATTGAGTGTAAAAGGTAAGCAGCGTGTCATTGTGAAGTTTCTTGTAAAACTTGGAAAATCCGCTACAGAAATGTACAATTTGTTAAAGAAAGTCTATGGTGATCAGTGTTTATTTCGTACTCAAGTGTTTGATTGGTTTAAAAAATTTAAGGTACGGAGGAAAGAGATTGAAGACGATCCGTGCCCCGGCCGTCCTCGCACATCAAAAACACACAGTGATATTGAAAAAGTGAGTGAATTTGTTTGAAAAAATCAACGCCTGAGCATTCGAGCAATTGCTGAACTAGTCAATATCGATAAGGAAACGGTTCTACAAATTTTACATGAAAATTTACAAATGAAAAAAGTTTGTTCTAAAATGGTGACAAAACTGCTCACTCCTGAGATAAAGGTAACTCGAATGAACATTTGTGCTGACATCCTTCATAACATCAAAAATGATCCAAACTTTTCAGAAAACGTGATAATGTGTGATGAATCATGGTTCTTTCAGTTCGACCCTGAAACTAAGCGCCAATCCATGCATTGGAAGTCTCCCAGTTCACTGAGACAAAAGAAAACACGGATGAGTAAGTCCAAATTCAAAGCAATCATAATAGTTTATTTTTATATCCGAGGGATTGTTCACATTGATTGGGTACCTGAAGGTCAGACTGTTAACCAGGTTTACTATAGGGAGGTTTTGACAACCTTTCGTGAACGCATAAGAAGAAGACCTGAAATGTGGAAGAACAACTCGTGGATTCTTCATCAGGACAACGCGCCAGCACATAAAGTGCTGTCTACCCAGAGGTTTTGGGCAAAGCACAAGATTTCCGTGTTGGAACATCCACCTTACTCACCTGATATAGCCCCTTGTGACTTATTTCTGTTCCCGAAGATCAAGTCTGCACTAAAAGAAACCCGTTTCGAGTGTGTTGATGTTGTGAAGGTAAAAGTGACGAAGCTCATGAACAGGCTCTCAGAAAAGGATTTGAAACATTGTTTCCAACAGTGGAAGATACGTATGGATATGTATAGGGATCGGGGAGGGGACTATCCATTGAGTAATTTTGTAAATAAAATTTTTTTTAGAGCACCAGTCCGGTTATTTAATAGCCAAACCTCATATATCTTACTACTTGTCTATGTTGTACACATTTAACTACACTAATAATAGAGTGGGAATGAGTATGGCAGAGTTTAAAGGAAATGTATTTACATTTGTTTGAAAAGAGAGTGATAAACTATAGGAAAAAATCCTCAGTACACCTGGCCAGGATTCTAGTCCCAACCTTCCCGTCAATGGCAAACGAGACTAGATGAGATTGATGTTTATTCAGCGCTATTACCTGCACAAGAAGCACCCTTAGCTCATATTGTTTTCCTAGCAGTTTGAGACGCTCATTGATGTAGTCAGGGTTGAGGTTATGGTAGCGTAGACTCAGAAAGAGTGCGCAAGTTGTCTTGCCCATTACATAGTCGGGAATAATTTCCATGTACTCCCATGGAACATTGCAGATGGACTTCAGCAAGAGGTTACCCCTCTGCAAACATTAAACAATATATAATATAATTTTCAGGTCAAAACATTGTCAAAAATTGAAAAGTAGAGTAGGCCTATACCTATATATTAATTTCCATACAAACAGGGTTAGGCAAATATGACATCTGCAGAGTCAACTTATATATTATGTCTGGCTTCATTGAAGATCCCCACTGACCATTTTCATGGATAAACCAAATAGTTTGAGTTGTAAGCAATGAAATATATTTCTGACAATTATCTATTCAAGCCGTTATCTATTATTATTCTCAAAGGATTGTTGGCATGATATTTTATAATAATATATAATCCTGCAATAAACATGTGTTTCTCATCCAAAGGAGTCACATGTATTTCGGCCAACAGTGGTAACACGACCCTTTAAAACAATGTATCACCAAAGAGCGGTGTAACAGGCGCACTGATAATATGGTCATGGAAATGGGTCCTTATAGTTGCTTAGTGATAGAATATACGCAAGAAAAATTAGTCACGACAACCAGCATGTGACAAAATGTATCAATGGCTTGAGGTATAACTGTATTTTTTTAGCACCGCATCTTACAACCTGTTTGGGTTATACACCTATGTACTAATGTTAATGGTTTTAAGGATGAGGAAGGTTATATTTATAGGAAGAGTACCCACATTTGCATGTAGGAAAAGTGGAAAACTATTTTGAAAAAACTACCCTCAATACACTCAACTGAGATTTAAACTTCAATCTCTCCATCATTGGCAGTCTAGTTTACTGAGAGAATAGCACCTTAGACTACCAAAGCTGTAGTAAAGTACCGGTAGTTTAAATAGTAATTTTTAAAACTGTCCAAAGTTGATCAAAACACTACTCTAGAACTATGTAATATTGGATGTTGTTTCTAGCCCCAAACAAAAGGTTTGAAGATGAGAATGTGTTTTAATGTCATAGAAAAGTCAAATTAATTTATACAAAATCATGATAAATTCTTGACACATTTATAACAATACATATTATTTTGCCTCTCCCCAACCCAAAGAATATAAAAAATAACCTAATAGATTCTAGGGGGTATTCCATATTTAATTTTGTTTAGATATACGAGTATACATCTCCTCATCGCCATAATTTAAATAGTACTGTTTTGAATTTTGGGAACGGTGGCAACCATAGTCCAATCACCTGAGAGAAGTGTCGACTCAAACTCCCTGGTAGGGATAGATTTTTGTCATTTGATAAAAAAACAGTATGATAAAATAATGGATGTTCAAAAGTTTCCTACAAGTGTGGTTCTATACAATAATTTATGTAACCTTGACTATGTTAAAGGGCCTTTAAAAACAAAACTAATACCAATAAGAAACTTGCCAAAAAGTTATACTTTAATTAAAAAAACCTTTGATAAAGCAATACTGCTGTTTTGTGCTAATCTAACGATTTTATGTATTTCTATTAAATTACTGTAACTCCTTTTACGATATCAACAAAACCCTCTTAAGTGGTTGAATAATATAAGGTGTTACTCTCACAATCGACTGAACTACCGATAACAGGGAGATAAGAGGTTCAAATCCCCGTTGGGTGTACTGAGGGTGGTTTTTCATAAATATAAATGGCTTTCCACTTTTACTCCACAAAAACATGAGTACACTTCCTCTAAATTCAACTAGGGGTGGCTTAAGGGCGGTGCAAACCGTGTGGCTGCCTGGGGCGCTGGTTCGAGGGGGCACCAAACAGAGCTAAGCCTAGCATAACCTAGGTGTAATAGTGTAGTTACAATGGTTCACTTTTTAATACTATCATGAAATTTTACATATTAGTATAATTTTATGCGGAGTAAATTAGAATTTAGTGCCATTCTCAAAAGATTATTTTACATTTGCCATCTTGAAAAAAATTGCACCCTACAACTTTTTTTTTTGTAATTATAACATAAACCGTTTATATTGTCAGTGTTTGCTAAACTTATAATAAAAAATGGAAGATAGCATGTTGTCTACAAAATAATGTTAGGTTTGGGAATTATTTTCATATTTTTACAGAGTCCAATCGCCTTGGGAAACGTGTTAACTGACAGCTAGCAGAAGATTTAAAGAACAGTCAAAAGAAAACAAAAATTAAAAATAAATTATTTTTGTCAACGTTTTAACTGCCAAAAGTGACAACAAATCAATATATGGTCTTGCAGATCATTAGGTTTGTCGAATGGATACATGAGAGTAGATCAGGTAGCTTTTACCAGCTTTCAGTTGTAACTACTCCTATGGTGAATGGACTATATTATCCTCCGGTTGCATAGGGGACCCCAAAAAGCAATCCCGCCTGAGCACAAACTTTACCTGGGGCCGCCCCTGAATTTAACCTTACTCATAGCTAACACATCAGCATAATTTTGTACAAATGCAACAAAATACAAACGAATAGTAAAACGTAATGCTAAGAAAACGTTTTACATGCATTGATAGTCATGCAGGCTGAGGTGTCAACTATGTCTGGTTTGTTTTGTCGATGGCATCAGGGTTTGAATCCCAGCCAGGTTTAGATTACTGTGGCTGTTTTTTCCTAAATGGCTTTTCAATCTCCCACCATACAGATTTGGGTATATTTCCTTTAAATTACAATTTCCTCCTTAACCCACACTTGGTAATATGATAGCCGAGATAGGTATTGACCATGCGGTGAAAAAACCAGTGGTCATACCAGATAAATCTAACAGTGGCAAGGAAAGAGTTATATTTTCCTTGGATGTTGTTACTTGATTGAATATAACATCTTTTTCTACCCACAAGTACTAGCGTGTACTGACCTGTTTGGGACTGACCAATACAGCGTTACTCTTAGTGGTGTTTGGCTTAGCAGCAACACCTGCACTGTCATCATTCAGGAACAGTTCAAGGGCATCTTCAGATTCCTTATAGAACTCTGAGTTCTTAAGATTACTGAAAGCAGCTGAGAGAGAGAAAAATTCAATCTGGAAACTTATGAGTTGGTTGCACACTTAACCTGTGTCTCCATATTTTATATTAATTTAAAGTATCTTCTAAATAAAAACTTATAAATAGAATGCTGTCAATTGGCTGATCAATCTTAAGGCTGAGCTGTAGGATAAACTTATTCTCTTATTTATCATCAAACTCATCAATCATTCACCCAAGGTAGACCTAAAATTTATTAAATTTCATTCCTAGGATTATTTACATAATATTTGTAATGGTATAGAAACTAAGTAGCCTAGATTATACAGGTTGCTTGTATAGGGCTATGTAGGCCTGACTTGTAACTTTATCTAATCCATCTTTATTATATTATATTTATTAAGCCTGTGAAAACTTCTGATATTTCAAATCCGAATCCAAATCTTATAAAGATTCAAATTCAATTTGTTTAAAATCTTATTAATGTAAGGATTCAAATTCGATTTGATATTTCAAATCGTAATAATATTTTAGATTTGAAGGTTTTGAAATTTCAAATCTAAATACATATTAAATTATGATTTGATGAGTTTAGTTAAAATTAGAATCTACTCTATAACCCATAGCTGCTTTACAAATTATTATAGGCCTAGTCAGACCAGAAAGCAGTTGCGTGGTAGACTTGAGTTGCAGGTCGTAAAGTAATCACATGGTGGACAAAAGTTAGTGACAGTGAATATCTTGTAATTAAAAAAAATAGTTAGGCCCACCTCTTTGTAAATATTAATAAGACTTTGGTGGCCGCATGGTCTAAGGTGTTACTCTCGCAATAGACTAGACTGCCGATGACAGGAGTCTGAATCCCAGTCAGGTGTAATGAGGGTTTTTTTTTCAAAATAGTTTTTCACTCTCTCCCCATGCAAATGTGGGTACACTTAATCTAAATACAACCTTCCTCAGCACTAACTCATTAGCAAAATTAGCATAATTAGCATATAATGTGTACAACCTGAACAGGTAGTAAGTAAGAGATGTGATGCTAAAAAAATGTATAAGTTATTAAATTGTTTGTGAACTTTTTACTTAACATTGCCACTGACTGGCTACAGTGTTGTTTTTCTGACTAGTGAATTGCTCACCAACCACCCAATTTGCCACCCCCCGCCCCCTTATGCAATTAGATTTGCAGACCATGTCATACACCCTTAACCTTCACCTCCCTCAACCTTTCGCAGCCATTGTTGAGCATGCTGTCGCAAACATCTTTTATGTCAGTCAAGTTCTATGAGTGTGTGGCTGATATTTATCTTTCTTTGTGCGTGTTTGTAGATTATTTATCTTGATATAAAGGAGTTTTTGTCTGTTAAAAAGAGCGTCCTAACATAAGTTTAATTCATCTAAGACTTTGGTAGCAAAGAAAAGTAGACAATCAATTAGGCCAACTATGAAGATGGATATTATACAGCATCTCAAATCCAGTCAGTGTGGAGGGTCTTATGTCTTACCAGAAAATCTACAAGAAACATAAGCGTGCATCTATGCAGCAGATTTCAACACTTTCTTGCGACCAGCGGCCACTTCGGTAAAACGTGAAGAGAAGGGGAGAATGAGTGCCGGGACAATCCCATTAATGTTCCAAAGTTAAATGTCCTATATGTTTGTAGGTGTTTTGTAAGTATTGTTGTAGACATTTTGGGGGGCCTTGGAGCAACCTCTAGACTTACATTTATACTTATGGTAAAGCTAAACTTTTATAATGTTGTTTTCTATCAAGTTTGGTTTTTCAGAAACGTAACTCAACATTATAGCAGGACTTACTGTAGGCCTATTTAACTATGGTTGCTACTCAACATTGCTTAATCTATCCTTAAATGCCATTAATAAATTAAAATTTCCAATTATATTGATTAAGTAAACAATTTAATTTATATAGGAAACAATGACCTCATGCACAGCAAAGGCTCATGGATCGACATTATAATACAAAGAACTTAAGTTAAGTCAACAAAAAGTTGATATTTAAGTTTATAAATTTTACTTGTGATTTTGGTAGTTTTTTATAATTTTATTCAAACTTATCAAACTTTATAATTGCTGATATTATTCTAGGGTCTAGTATGCCTTATCTATCCCACATTCGGCTATTTTTCAATTAAATAGTAGTGTGGATATTTTATTCACTTTATAATGCACATAAAAGTAGGCTTACGTAGAATCAAATGAGACCAAGATTTATAAATTTTTTACATTTTTATTAAATGTTATATTTAAATAAAACTAGAAAACACATTGCCCTTAATCACTTTCAAAATGTAAATATTGTCGATGACTTGCGTTTCACTCGTGACCTTGCACAGTGCACACCAAAATGGCTATGATGTCATTGTATTATATGTATCATCCACATTAATTACATTGAATGGTCTATTTTATCTATAATTATAAATTTAATTTATTTACACATGGTGACCTGGCGGTCTAGGGGTAAGGTGTCAGACTTCTGTGCTAGGGGTCTGGGGTTCAATCCTCGGTCCTGGCACAGATTTATCTGATTGCCAAACCCTTCCTTCACCTCTGACAATACGTGTATTAGCCACAACTTGTGAATGTGTGGAATGCCAGGCCTACACCGTGGTTCGAATCCCATGTTAAACTGTCATTCCTCCATTTCATCTCAGAATCATCCTTCCATTACAAATTAACGTGTGTATAACCCAAACGGGTAGTAAGATGTGGTGCTGATGATAATAATGATAATAATAATATTTACACATGAAAGGTTAGGTTAAGCTGGGTTGATAAAGTGTCATAATAATGAAAGGTTAAGTTTAGCTTGGTTGGATCAGTGTCATAACAATTAATATAGGTCTAAACTAGTTATTTTAATATCATCAATATTATGTTTTACTTCTTCTATAATTTTGTCGTAATCTACACTTGTAACCACCTACGAGTTATATCATTTGAAGTTAAATTTACTATGATGTAAAGTTAAGTGTGGTCGTCCTAGAAGGTTTTTACGCCTTTGTAAAGACAGTAAAAATTATGTTTGGGGCTTAGTGTAATGTGTTCAAATAGTTCTATAAAGGCCGAAAGATATCCGTCGCTTGAGTGGAACTTTTTCTTTTTTAGGCCTAATTTAGAAGGTTTTTTTTCTTTCTTTGGTTCAAATCTATTCTACGTGTTTTAATGTTTGGAATAATGTATGGCTGAGATCAATCTTTTTGATATTTTATGAAAGAAATTACCTAAAATGGGCCTGGCAAAACGTACTTGACCCAAAATAATTTTCATGTGGATTAGATATTAGGCCTATAAGGTACTATTCCCCAAATAAAATCTAAGGCAACTTAGCTTACCGACAAAAGTGGATTTTTGTCCTTGAGTTGAATTTGAACTTTTATTATGCTCAAGTCTATCGGTTTCTGAATCCAAAAATTCATCCACCTCCATGTCAAGATTAAATATGATTTATGACACTGTTAAACTAGTAATAAGCTATTCAACTGGGCTTTATAATGACTTAGAATAAGTTCTACTTGAATTCAATCATAAAACATGTAAATTCTAGTAACAAACAAACCAGGTAACAAATTTGTGATGATAGCGCCCTTCGGCTATGTTATGAACTACTCTCTCTCTATCTAAGATCTAGTTGAGTGTCAGAGGCGTTACCCTAAGGACTTGTTATCTGTGGCTGATGTATTGTATTGTCTTATGTTTGCAACAAGCTTAACAGAATACATTCTGCCTTGTACTTAGTTGGATTGTTAACTATTTTAGTAGCTGTAACACAGTATTATTGGTCCTATATTATTAACAATTCTCGCCATAATATCACATGGTGGCAGCGGTGGGATATTGCGCCGTATTTAAGCTATAACTAAGGTGAACAGTTACAATATGTCGGCTTTGTGTATCAAATACCGGCTCTAGACCCTTTCGATTTAAAATCGGTATTGGAATGGAAATCATGGAAAGAACGTTTTATGCGTTTCAGGTGTGCTTCAGGTATGATGAAGGAGGAAGAAAAAAATCAGGTAAATTATTTTATTCATACGATGGGCCCTCGGGCTGAAAATATGTTTCTATCGTTCAAGCTATCATCAGCCGATCAAAAGAAGTTTGATACAGTGCTTTAGAAGTTTGACAGCAATTTTATTCCCACCAAAAATCTTTGAACGAGCACGGTTTCATACTAGATTCCAACAAGAGTGCGAGTCACTAAGCGATTATGTTACAGATCTTCATACTGTTGCTCAAGGCTGCAACTTTCCTGTTACTTTTTATGACAAAGACATTAGAGATAAAGTCGTAGTTGGTATTATAGATACAAATCTCTCGTTTGAACTACACTTAGATGCCAAATTAACTCTGGAAACAGCTGTTAATACTGCTATACAATCCGAGGAAGTGAAAAAAGAGACCAGCTGTTCCACAGATAAGAACACAGACTGTCGAAACAACAAGAAAACTATTATCGTCACCATGGTGTTAGGCTTCTCACAAATTTGAAATCTGGAACAAAAGTTTATAAAACAGATCGGAACCAGGAAATTACTATAGTAAAGAAACACCGCGATTGTATATAATTCAAACAGAGGACAAACAATTTAGAAGGAATCGGAAATATCGCCATCCTCTTAATGAAAATGGTCCTCGGGTCCAGCAAGAGTCAGATGAGTTGACAAATAGCAGTTCATTATCTCCAAAAAGAGAGTTAATTCTGCCAGTTCATCCAACACCTTCAGAGGTGGCAAGTGAAGTACCTCAACTTGATGGTTTTTCTCTCAATTCATCCACTTTCGCTCGAAGAAGTCAACAGTCCAGGAAACCCGTAGACCTTCTCGATCTTTAGAGGGGAGATGTGATGATAGCGCCCTGCGACTATGTGAGGAACTACGCTCTCTATCCAGGATCAAGTTGAGTGTCAGAGGCGTTACACTAAGTACTAACCCTTGTTATCTGTGGCAGATGTATTGAACTACTATCACACGACACTAGCTTGTACTAGAAATCAAGTGTGCTAGCTAGCGCCTAGATATCTGTATACTAGCTAGTGCAATAGAAACGGAACTAGAGTATATACACGGTGTTAGTTTGGTGCTAGGTTCTAGTGCAAATATTTATGGAACGCCAGAGATTAATTTTGCGTGCAGCAGCTGCATTAATTATTAATAATGATATTGAGAGTTATGAGAGGGAGCGTTAGAAAAGAATATGGATACGGGACTGACTGGAAAGACGAAATAATGGTCGCTGGATGCTAAAAATGATGCATTCGGTGGCTAGGTAGGATAAATTCGGGATGATAATAAAGTTTATTATCTCTCTAAATTTGCATTCATTTATTTACGATGTGGTCAGAGGCCCTAAGCTCATGGGTGTCCAAGTACAGTATCCTTGATACACAAATGTTCTTTTTTAGGCCTACGCCCACTTGATATTCTAAAAAAACAAACACCCAAGGATGGCATGCTATCAAGTTTATTTAGATTAAAATTGGTTCTAGAACTTAGTTTGTCGTTTTAGATTACATGTTTTTAATTAAATATATAATATATTGTCACTTAGAACCATAACCCAACCTCATGTAACCTATCCTTAATATATTTACAGTTTTATTAACATTGAAAATATACGAAGAATAGGTTGCGTTAGGTTAAATACTATGTTAAATATTATTAAATACTTTGTTCTAAAATAAATAAATAGAATATAAACCATTTTACTGACAACATGTTTAATAAAACAAATTGTTATTAAAAACGACAGATCGCGTACCAGAGCCTAGTGCAAGTAGTGCGGGTTCTATACTAAATAGGGCCTACGGGTCTGGTGCGCGGTCCATCATTCTTTTAGAACAAATATATAATAGAACATCCTAACATAACCTATTCTTAATTAATATACAGTTTTACTAACCTATTGAACATTGTAAATATATGAATAATAGGTTACATTAGGTTTGATTATGTTCTATTAAATAATTTGTTCTAAAAAAATGACTAGTGTCGGAACTAATACGAAAATAGCGCTTGTTCTATCCTCATTACTAGTATGGTAACCAATACCAAAAGCAAAACCAGTATACTTTTTCTGATTCACACGATGCTAGATGGAGACGTTCTAGCTAGTGCTAGCTATCCCACAGGATTTCAAGTACGAGCTGGTGTCGTGTGATACGGGTTTTATAATGTCCTATGTCTGCAACAAGCTTTAACAGACTACATTCCGCCTTGTACTGATTTGGACAGTTATATTAGTCACTCTAATACAGAATTATTGATATTATATTATTAACAATTCTCACCATAATATCACACAACCAACCCATAGGAAAAGTAGCCAGAATCTAGTCTGATTAAATTGTGTATACTAAGAATTATGATAGTTAATTACTTTAAAGTGGGAGATTATTTTATGAAATAAAGAAATAATATTTAATAAAAATAATAAATTAATATTATGGCCAAAATATTTAAAGTTGCTATTCGCCTTATTGTACTAATATATTTAAATATGAACTACCATAAAACGTCAAAGGAACAAAAAGTAAAATGAAAAAGATAAGGATAAAACTATTTTTAATAAAGAAGGAGCTCTCAAAGAAGGAAAGAAGTATGGTTTATAAACACCCATAAAAACTGTTTTATTGATTAAATAAATGTTGTTATTCAATTCTTATATTTGTTTTAGTAAAAGTAAGATATTTATGATTTAGGTATATACACACATTCATGGATTTATAAAATATAACTGGTTGGACATCTGTGACTAAAATTTTCGAGTTGTCGTCTGCACACCATTGTGTAAGAGAGCAAAATCTTTCGGGTATCTCTCTCCTACACATATACAAGGCGATGTGGCATTTTGACATAGTTCGCTAATTTGTATGAATATATGTGCTATATTAATGTATGATCAGTTAAATGTAATAAATGAGTTGATAAAAGGTTTGGAGAGTCCAACACTCGTGCTTTGTTTCTTTAAATAAGTCAATGTAGGCTAATATAGAAATACTTCCTACAAGCCTTTAACCTAAATAAGCGTTTAACTTCTACAGAAAGTTTGTCATTCGAATAAAAGTAAACAATTTAACTATGGTTAGCAAAAATATGATTTCTGAAAGCAGTATATGAGCTGAGAACCAACTTTACAATTATTGTAATATAGTAGTACTTCCTACAAGCCTATAACCTAAATTATAATAATAATAATAATAATAATAATAATAATAATATTTAGCACCGCGTCTTACTACCCGTTCGGGTTATAGGGTACGCTTAAGTACTAATTACGCTAATAGATTAGGAATTGGGAGGACTTAAGTTAGAGGAAGTGAACCCGCATTTGCGTGGAGGGAGAGTGGAAAACCATTTAGGAAAAACCACCCCCAGTTCAACCCGACCGAAATTCGAACCTCGATCTTCCCGTCCTCGGTGGTCGAGCTCAACACGACTAGCGCGTTAGCCAACTACGCCACCAAGGCGGGTCCTAAATTATAGTTTGAATGTAAAACTACTACACAAAGTTTGTCATTCAAACAAATGTAATTTAATTTTAAACTATCTTTTTTTCATTTGGTCATCGAACTTTCAATATGAAATTGTTTCTGAAGCCAATATATAAGCAAATAGTCAAATTTAAATATACTGTAGTCTTGACAGAATGTAAACAACATGATCGATATATATATATATATTAATATATAAAAGATTTTATTCGTATCTGTACTATATTACCTTTAAAACTGAATTTTATATCCTTTAACTTAAATGTGTCTTAAGTCAAATGGGTTTTCATTATTTTCAAACAATAATACATTGATTCACCAGAAACACGTTTTTGAATAAGAACGTTGAAAAAGCCGTTAAATCCGTCCCCTCGTTACTAAGCAGACGACAAACTTTAGCGTCACGATTTGATCCGTTGCAAGGGGTATATTTAAGTCCATCCAGTATAGTATAGAAATCACTGGACACATTAGATATGTTTAGATATTTATGTTTCAGTTTTATTTGGTTTTCCTGAGGCAACCCTGTTATATAGGTTATGTGACCTTTATCGCTGCTTTTATTTACACTGTACTTACCAGCTGTTCGTTGACATAATGTAGTCATAGTGTCTCTATTATAACTATAACTGTTATGCTGTTTCTCCTTAATAGTTATTTCTATATATGGATCTCTGCGTTCTTGAATAGGTTATGAGCCCATAATAAACTGTGGATTGTGAGTATTGTTGGTATAAAGTTAATATTTGACATTGCAACAGGTTGGATGAGACACCATCATGGCGGCGTATGGTTGTTTGCAGTGTTGCATTAAACCTTTTGATGAAACTGGTTTCACGAACTGGGAGTTCAGGATGAGATTACTTTTAGAAAAGAACGGTGTTTTGTATTATGTTTTGGTTGACGAACAACCGTAAAAAAAGAATGCATTACAAAAATTTAAGGATGACGATCTTAAAGCACGTAACATCATGGTTAATCAAGGCATTGCAGACAATCTCCTGACAATGATTATGGGGGAAAATACAGCAAAGTACATCATGGAAGCTCTGCGATCTACTTATGAAAAGAAAGGTATGAAATCCCTTGCTAATGCACAAAAGATTGGAAAAAAATGGAATATCAACATTCCCTACAGAAAGTGACAATGAAGAAGTTGAGAATATGTCATCGTCCAGCGTAAGTAGCAGCGATAGTGAGAAAAATGAACTCCAAAGCAAGGAGGCTGATAAGACTCATGCATTACAAAAGGAATCCTTCCTAGTCGCTAAATATTTATACAAGAGCGGCAATAAGTAACTTAGTAGGCAACTATTTTTATTTTTTTATTAATCAAATAAATTATATAAATCAACAACTCACTAAGCACTGGGCTCCTATAATATATACCCCATGATTGACATAGCAAAAAAAAAAAAAAAATTCCTCACTCAACTTTTAGCTATCATTAAAAATACTCCAAAAGCGTCCGAATTCACCCCATTTAACATTATGGCTACGATTATTAAGGTTCAGATTTGGAATTATAAGGGATATATCTTGATAGTACGACGATTAAATTAAATACTTTTTGCCTTTAAAAAAATTTATTTTAACAAACTCTCAAAGAGGTAAATATGCATGGTTCATAAACACACAATAAAATGTCATGTTTGATGAACAGGTGGTTACGAGTGTTAAAGTCCAAATACATAATTATAAATGATTAAATCCTGATTAGTGTACTGTAAAATTACAACTATTTGACAATTTTAATTTTTTTTATTGAAGGAGCTCTCAAAGAAGGAAATATGCATTTCCTTTAAACAAAAATGTAAATATTATTTTATTTTTTTGTTGTGACTAAGTTTCAACATCAATTATTAAAATAATTTCTTCACTGATACGATCCACTCTATTTATCCTGGAAAGCAGGTATATTTATACTCCCGCCCCCACAGCTCTCCCTCCAACTCTAGAATATACCTTTACAATAGCTATGTATATATATTAAACTAAATTTATTTATCTTTATTAAATCTTGATTGGCAAACAATTTCCACTTTTTTCTATAACAATTTAAAAGATAATTTATTATGATATATTATGATTCTTCACTGTGAAGTAATTTAAATATATTTGAAGTAATGACACATTGACGTTAACATTAACAAAAAAAAATTTCTTTTAAAAAAATAAATGGGTAAATCGGTAAAAAAAAAATAATATTACCTATTCATAAATGACTTTATATGTTTTTAAGAAGGATAAAACAGATTTTTTTGTTTTTGATAATGCTATTAATTAGTATGATTTGATGAGGAGGTTATAGTTCGAACACTGCCTTATTAAACTAAGGCTATTTTCCCTACATTATTTTAAACTCTCCCTCAACACAAATGCGCGTACACTTACCCCTCATATGTATGCTTTACTTATCCAATACCATTAGTGTAATTAAATTATTGTATGAGTAGTGATAGCTACATTTTTTAAAATACTTATATGTGCGGGCTTACACAAGACATTGAGAAAATATAAGTAGCAATTTTCCTCAATAGATGGCACTGAATGAAAGTTGTTATGAAATTAATTTAAGTTTGACTTGTCATAATAATTTACTCGTTAATAGCGATATATTAGAGGATTCAGACAGTAACGCATGTGTTACCCGTACACTATTTAGTATTTACCAAGTTTATTGATTTTATTTCTAGGTATACCATTTGGAGGTGAAATAATTGTGCACACACATATCTTGTTACTCGCAGACAGATTGTGTTTATAATTTTATACAACGGCTTTAACTCATTCTTTTAAATTGGAAGGTTATCGTCAAATGCTCGTTGTTTGCTCTGGTGCGAATCTTGTCTTCCACATCAAGAGGAGTAATAGTGAATAACTGTCAAGTCAACTATAATTAGGATCTTATCGATTTGTTTTCATACAAGACGCTCTATACTTATGGTTTTATCTATTTTTTTCATACAAAACGCTTGATTAAAATGGTCTTCCCATGTAAGAACTGTTCAAAATCTTTTATCAAGCTTACCAACCTGGCACGTCATATACGTTTACAACACGGGGGTGGACTTAAAAAGTGTGATGAGTGTGGACAAGTTTTTAATAGGAGTGATAACATACTGCGACATGTTTCCTCACATAGTCGGGAGGTGAAGTCGTTCGAGTGTAATAAATGCAGAAAAATATTTTCACGGCGGGATAATCTACTACGACACAAGCTAAAGAACTGTACTGCAACAGGAGCAACATCACTGGGGAATGTTGCCGACGTTTCAAAGTCAAGAGAGCAGGAATCTATTGAGAATCTCGATGTTGATGAAAATTACGACCCCTGTAATTTTTCAGAAGCTTTGAATGGTACTGTCAAAATCATCAAGAACTCTCCCTCGAAAGACTCGCTATTTTTGGTCTTTATTAACGAAATTAAAAGAAAGTTGGAAGCAACACTTGCTCAAAAACTTAGTGTGATGGCTAATCTAAAATGGTATACATCTGCCTGTGTAGAGTACTCTCAAGTTGGAGGGGAGGAAACAATCACTCCTTTCTTTCGCAGTAAGTGTATCGTCAGTCCTGACGCATTAAAATCGCAGATTGAGGGTGCATGCACTTACATGATTGAAGCAGCTTCTTCTTTCCACCACAAGGGCTGGTCTGAGGACCGTGTGAAATACTTAGAACTTAAACTAGCTAAATATATTTCTTTGGCTGCTTCCAGCTATATTCCATTACCAGAAGAGTTGAGAAATAAACTTGCCCTAATTAATATAAGAAATGCTGACAGTAAATGTTTTCTTTGGTCTGTGCTAGCATTTCTATACCCAGCTGACAAGCATGCTAATCGAGTGAATAATTATATATCACTGGAAGGTAAACTAAATATGGATGGTATTGAATATCCTGTGCAAATACCACAAATAGCTAAGTTTGAAAAAGAAAATAATGTATCTATTAATGTGTATGGCTACCAAGGGAAAATATTCCCTTTAAGGATAACTAAGGTTAGTCGTGAAAATCACGTGAATTTGTTGTTTCTTTCAAATGTGGATGGGGACATTATTGTCTTATTAAGAACTTAAGCATATTACTAAGCTCACTGACCAGACACGATGGTGAATCATACTATTGCAAATATTGCTTGCATAGATTTTCTAAGGAAAATCTCAGGTATGAGCATAGTGAGCGGTGTTCTGATTTCGATGCTCAGAAGATACAGATGCCCGAGGAATAGGATAAAATATTGACATTTTCGACATATAAACATATGCTAAAAATCCCGTATGTGATATATGCAGATTTTGAGTGTTTTAATATTAAAATACCAGGGTGTGCACCTAACTCCAATCACTCATCAACTACAAAAATGACGAAGCATAAGCCATTAGAATTTGCATATGTAATAGTCGATTCCGAAGGTAAATGTGTGAAGCCCCCTGTTATCTATAGTGGTGAAAATGTTGTGGACACCTTTCCTCATAAACTTGTTTAAGAAGAAACCATGATCATTGAGATGAAGAAAAATGTTGTCCCTATGCGCATCACCTCTGAATAAGAGAATTATATTATTTCGGTTTGCGTATGTTGTATCTGCGAGAAGGAGTTGAGTCAAGACCGCGTCCGTGACCACTGTCATCTCAGTGGGGGTTACCGGGGTGCAGCTCATAGTAAGTGCAATATTCAGTTTCAATATACCAAGAGAATACCCGTCATATTAACAAATTATGACGCCCATATTAGCATGCAGGAAATTGGGAAGTTTACAGACAGAAGAATATCATGTATTCCAAACAATATGGAGAAGTATATCTCATTCAGTCTTGGCTATATACAATTTATTGACTCGTTCCAGTTTTTAATCACATCTCTTGAAAAATTTGTTAAACATTTGTTGCATGTTGGGAAAATTCAATTTAAAATACTCCATGAAAATATACCTTTCGATAAAGTAGATCATTTGCTACGAAAAGGTGTGTTACCTTACGACTACATGAATTGCAGCAGTAAACTGAAAGCTAATCAATTTCCGCAAAAGTCCGCATTCTATAATCAGATGCGCCAAGAAAAAATTTCCGAAAGTGACTACACTCATGCTGAAACTGTGTAGGAAAACTTTGAAATGAATACTATGGAAGATTATCAAAATTTATACGTTTTAAGTGATGTTCTACTTTTAGCAGACGTCTTCGAATACTTTCACTCTTTTTGTTTTGAGTACTATAAATTAGACTGTCTACATTTTTGCACAAGCCCCGGACTAGCATGGGCGGAATTTTTAAAGATGACCAAGGTTGAGTTGGAGCTACTAACTGACATTGAAATGCATTTATTTATTGAAAAGGGGATACGTGGTGGGGTGTCTCTATGATTTCAAATATTCATTCTGAAGCAAACAACCCCGATATGATGGATTTTAACCCTGAAAAGGAGGTGAAGTACATCACATACTGGGATTGTAATAATTTATACGGGACTGTTATGTCTGATTGTCTTCCTCAGAGTAATTTTAAGTGGTTGAACAAGACTGAAATAGCAGAGCTCAATATAATTTCAGTTGATGATGATAGCCCTGTGGGGTAGAATTAGATCTAGAGTACCTGGAAGTAATTCATGACGAGCACAGTGACTATCCACTTGCTCTTGAAAAAGTCATAGTTACTCCTGAGATGTTATTCCTATTCTTTAAATATATACAATCCAAGGTGAACTCTCCAGCCGGCGGGGAAACAGAAAAGCTAGTGCCCAATCTAAACAGTAAACAAAATTATGTGATACACTACTGTAATTTAAAAATTTATATTTCCTTGGGTATGAAGCTTCAAAAGATACACCGAGTCCTAACTTTAAATCAGAGCGCTTGGTTGAAGCCATATATTGATTTGATTTTAATAACTTCCCAACGAAAAAATGCAGTAAATGGATTTGAAAAGGACTTTTTCAAACTCTTGAATAATGCAGTATTCGGGAAGTCGATGGAGAATCAAAGACATCGAGTAAATGTTCAATTACTAAATAATGAAAAAAGGCTGAAGAAACGTATTGCTTCACATGAGAAAAATAAACCTACTTTTGAATAAGCCTATCTATGCAGGCTTTGCAATCTTAGATATAAACAAGGTTATCATGTATAACTTTCATTATAATTATGTTAAAAGGAAATATAGACAAAATGCAAAGCTCTTATTCACAGACTCAGACTCCCTCTGCTACGAACTGAAAACAGAAAATGTGTATGTGGATATGTTTGATAATATAGATCGATTTGACACTTCAGAATATCCAGAAAACTATTTTACACAGTGCGTGCAATATAAAAGCTCTGGGTAGAATGAAGGATGAGATGAATGGAGAGAGTTTGTGGGACTACGACCGAAACTTTACTACATTCAAAAGGAGGAGAGTCTTGAGGTGAAAAAGTAGATAAAGGTGTGTCAAAAACAACTATCAAAAAGAAAATTAAACATGCCCATTATAAAAAATGTTTAAAGCAGGGGATCTAACACTACTCCAAATGTACATGTTAAGAAGTGAGAAACATCAATTGTACAGTATCTCCTTGAATAAACTTGCACTTTCCCTCGGAGATGACAAACGCTGTATTTTAGATAATGGATGTGACACTCTTGCATACGGTCACTACAAAATAAGAAAAATATGTTCACCAATGGAGATATCAAAAAAAGTACCCTTTATGTTTTGTATGTAAGTATATTGAAAAGGAAGTTTGTGTATTAACCTTTGTAATAAAGATTTTATTAGGTAAAAAGATCGAGTGCTTGTGAATATTATAGCCTGATCTCACCAGGTGAAACAGTACGGTTTTATCAAAATTAAATAGTTTAGTCAAAATTAGTTATAGGTGGAGGTGACGTTACTCGCTTCCTCGCAGTGCCTCCTGGGAAACGTTTTAATAAACGGCTAAACGAGTAACACCCAATACGTAGTAATATTATAATAAAATGTTAGTGATTTATACAAGTTTTATCAAATTAATGGTGTAACTATTTTATAAACTCCTGGTTTGCCCCCCTTCGTTCCACCTCTTCCCCTCTCAAAATATTTTTTTCCTGATCCGCCACTGAGCAATGCTATTCTTATGAGAAAAGTGACCCACCTGATCTGTGGGAAGGATCAATGTGGGAGAAAGTGACCCAACTTCACAGTGAGGAGGATCAATGCTAAGACCCCCAAAATAATATCCCCTGATCTGCTACTGATCAATGCTATTCTTATAAGAGAAAGTGATCCACTGGCTCTATGAGAAGGATCAATGTGGGAGAAAGTGACCCAACTTCGCAGTGAGGAGGATCAATGCTAAAACTCGAAGAAAAAAGTTAACCCCCAAAATAATATTTCCCGATTCATCACTGAATCACTTTGAGAAGTCTTAATATTATCCATATGGGAGAAAGTTACCCACCTCAATAGTAAGGAGAGCCCAAGATAAAACTTGATAGCATTAATGTCAACCAGTCCAAATAATATTTCCTGATCCGTCACTGATCAATGGTAACGAATAATGGAAGAGAAATTGACCAAACTCCGCAGTGAGGAGGATCAATAATATAACTCAAAATAATTGTCAACCCCCTAAAATAATAATAATTCCCGATCCACCACTGACTCTCTTTGACAATTCTTAGTACTATTCGCATGGGAGAAAATAACCCACCTCAATAGTAAGAAGGGTGCAAGATAAAATTTCCAACTTCGTAACGTGGAGGATCAATGTTATTCTTATGAGAGAAAGTGATCCACAGCATTCAATGTTGTGGATCAATGTTAACCTTATGGGAGAAAGTGGACTGAAACTGTAATTTTAACCACTACTAATGCATATCAAGCAAATGCTGTACAGTTTGATCTTTAACAAGCGACTGCATACATTTTGATCCCTGTCATCTGTGGATGTGTTTCTCATAGCTATTAGGGGACCATTCAGGATGCAATCTTGAATAAATCTGGTTGTCAAGCTCATCGATTTTGACCAAATTGATCAAATATTGCCTCGTCAGTGTGCAAAGGCAATTAGATTGTAGGCAAATTTGAGATTGCCTGAGCAATATTGATGGTCTGGCCCGTCAATTTGATTGCCCTCTCCGGCAATCTGAAGCAGATTGTACAGTGGTTGCACCGTGAATGGACGAATGCATCCGGATTGCCAACCTGCTAGATGTGGGCACGCGCATAGCACCTGTTTTATTTTGTCTTGCATCTCACTCTGTTTTTTGAAATCATCAGGATTTTCTTCCTTCAGTTCATTTACTAGTGCCATATGTGAAAACTTTTGTCTTTGAAGCAGCCATCTAGGTATCATTATTCCTCGGTGGCCTCAGAGTCCAGACGACTCTAGCATGCAATTTGGTGCACTCCATTAAGAAGCAACAGCTACTTGAGCTGAATAGATAAACGAACTGTTATGTTCTAGAAACAACATCTTGAATGCGAGAGTCCATCTTGAATAGGTTAAGAGTCTGGAGTTTATAAATGTCAGTCACAATACGGGTACATTTCATTTATCCTGTAAAGTAGCAATATTACTGTGACCGAATACAGTATATTTCTATTACGTACGCTGCACCATAGTATGACTAATTAAGTTAGGTTCGCGGCTTTTCAAGGTAAACGAAGAGTGTGTGAGATCTATTTAGTTTACTTTTTCCTAACTGATTTCTCAAACCCAATTCGCTTTAAGGTAGTGAGTGTTGTAAAGAAAAACATAATGTAGCTTAAATATGGAGGAAAATATTTCTTTTAGTTTTATGTACACTTTATTCACTATGAACGTAGCAGCATTTCCTTGGTGGAGTACATTATGACCCTATCTTCTATTCTGGGTCATAGAGGAAACGACCAAGCTAAGCTTGCTGCCTTTCAGGCTAGATGAAGTGTACCGGCACATAGTTTCTATATTGCGTCAGTAAAAAATAGCGAGGTGTCGTAGCTGGCCGCCTTAGTCAATCTAGATTCTAGACCAGCGTTTTTAAACCGGTGTGCCGTGTCACGAAATGTCAGTAGGTGTGCCGCGAGATTTTTAGGAAAGGTAGAAAAAAAAGAGAAAAAAATTGAGACATAAAATAAAGTTATTGTAGTAAATTTTAGAACCACTGTATAGTTTTCTTAGAAGGCAGGTAAGAAAGAAAAATAAAATCGTAAAGCTACAATAGTGAAATTCCAAGAACTTCCTTCCCTATTGTTCTCAAAATATCTCTGCAATGTACTTTTACCCCCCCTCCCCCACCTTTAACCTTGTAAAACCAACGTTGTCAGTCATCAGTTAGCTGCTTTTCAGATCGTGTGTTATTCCTTATGAATTTGTATTAATGCATTTTTTTAGGCCAATGAAATACGTCATAGGTTTGTTTTTATTTTTAAATTACGTCTTTTTCGGTGATATCTCAGTGCAATAATTAGAATAGTAAAATTACTAACATAAATTTAAAAAATAAGCCTTTTGAAAATTACGACTAACATTAATACATTTTTTGGATTATAAATCACTCTTTAAAAAACTTATGGTGTGCCGTGGCAATTTAAGTACCTTGTTAAGTGTGCCGTGAGTTGAAAAGGGTTTAAAATCGCTGATCTAGAGCATGGAAGGATTACGTAAGCCTAAGAACTCATAGTGTCAACTGTCCTGAATCAGCAATCACGTAATCGTACAAGGTCATGTTTTCAAAAACATAGATTGTTACCGACTAGCATAACATAACGTATTGTCAAATTAGTAACTTAGGGGAAACACCCTTTCTTTTTTGGAATATAACAGCGAGTTTTTAAACCTTTTGAAGAGAGGGGGTGCCGGGAAGGACGCCAAATGTTAAGGGGCTATTTCAAAGTACTCTACATACTCAGCTACCAAACTACAGCAGCTTGTGAGGACAGTATCCTACACCTTGAGTCTCTGTTCAGTATGCAGGAGGACGCCCCAACCCATCTAAGACGTCTGAGACAACAGCTGGACAGCGCCGGGTGGTTGGGTGTCCAACACCAGGAAGAGTTTTAACACCAAAGATAGGTCAGGGCGCGGAACTGCTGAGTAGGGATATTGATAGAATGGGGACCTTTCACTAAATTCTTTCAACAGGTTCTAAAACCTACATCACATTTATGCACTCATATAGTAATCAATCTATTTAAATAAACAAAATCAAATGGAACCCTCAAATTACTTGCCTCTGCCTACCTTTCCCGCTGAGCTATCCTGACACGTAGGCCAACGGGTTAGGGGAGTAGTGACAAAAGTATGTATCTTTAATTATTTTGCGTGAAAGGGAACTACCAAAACACCGTTGCCCAAAGCCTCCTGAATACTCTAGATGGGCCAGATTACTAGGGCTAGGATTTTGATTATTTTGCATATTTTTTTGTGCAAAACTGAAACGTTGTTCAAGTGTATACAAATGTTTTTCATAAGAAACTTCACTGATTTAAGTAGCTTTGTTAAGGCATTTTTTTTTGCATTTTTCCGTGTTTTTACGCGAATATGGCATTTTTAAAGGTTTTTCGGTCATTTTTTGTTAATTTTGAGTCATTTACCCATGATTAGAACATCTCTGCACACGTCATAGCAAATGGTGGTGCCAAGACGGTGGTTAGACTACTTCCACCCCTCACCCGTCTCTTCCTTCAAGACGGTGATAGCTGGATAGCTCTTCCCCCTCCTCTCTAGCATAGTGAGGCTGTAAATGAACTCGTCCAAACTAGTCTGAGCAAGTTTTGCAGATAATGGTGGCTCATTGTCTCTCTACATTTTTCGGAAGCTGCACGTGTTGTTTATGTGAATTTTAACATTCAACATGCTTAAAGTGAAAGAAAGTGACTCACATAAATTAAAACTTTTCGTTGCTGAATATGGTGGAAAAGTATTCTCTAGCAATGGACAAATATTATATTGCAAAATTTGTGACGGTGAGAGTTGTCGCAGAGTATAAATTTACTGTGCAGCAGCATGTCAAGAGAGAAAAATACAAACGAGGTCTTCAGTGATTCCAGGATGAGAAAAAACTACAGCAAATGCTCCTTTGCCAAACCAGTGTCTTCAAAACATTATGCATTTTACGAAGAACTGTGTGAAGCCTTCATTTGTGCTGATATTCCCTTGAGCAAAGTTAGCAATCCGAGATTGCGCGGCTTTTTAGAAAAGCACACTGGGAAGTCTTTTCTGGAATCTTCCACACCAAGAAAAAATTATTTCAGCCGTTGCTATGAAAACACCATGAAGAAGATACGAGAAAAAGTAGCAGAAAAAAATACGGGCATATATGGATGAGACAACTGACTCTTTAGGACGATATGTAGCTAACGTATTGGTAGGTACGATGGAAGAAGATGGCCCCGGCGAACATTTTCTCATCAATTGTGAACATTTATAAAAAGTTATTTTTTCTAAAATAAGCAAACTCTTTGATAGGTCCTTGAGCTTAATATGGCCCGATGGCATCCAACACGACAATATTCTGCTCTGAAAGCATTGTACTCAAAAATGGCGCACCTAACATGTCTAGCACACTTGCTGAAGAGATACGAGGGCAATTCATTGAAGGTGACCAGCTGATAGGGTGCGTGAAGAAAGTTCTTCTGATGGCACCATCTCAAGTGGCATCATTCAAGTCGGAGGCCCCGAACGTTCCTTTGCCACCGGCTCCCATTTTAACCAGGGGGAGGGGGGACTGGATTGAAGCATGCAACTATTACTGTGAGAACTTCCAAGTTGTGAAAAATATCGACTCATTTGATAGCAATGAAGCAACCTCAATTAAAGTTGCGCAGGAACTTCTTTTTGATCCTGAAATTGCAGGTAAGTTTTCCTACCTAAAGTCGAACTTTGGATTTCTGCCTAGTGCCATTAGTGCTATTAGTGGATCAAATAGATTTGATAAAGAAAATTGTGAATGACCTAAATATTGTGACAGGAAAAGTGGGAAAGAAAGGTTGTGTAAAAGGAAATTGAGCAAGTTAAAAAAAAAATGAAGTATTTGAAATGCTGTTCTTAATTGCAGATGTGCTATCAGGGAAAAACTTTTCCCTTGGTGAAATTTCAGGAGATTTTGAACAAAGCGACGTAGTTTATTTCAAGTAAGCCTATGCTCCTGGGGTGTCAGTAGAAGTGGAAAGGAGCTTTTCTATGTTTAAAGCATTGCTAGCAGATATTAGAAAACCATTCTCTTTCGAAAATTTGCACATGATTTTTGTTGTGCATTACAATTCTGGACTGTTGAAATAAAAACTCTTAAGTTTGCCATGTCAAATTAAACTGTCAGAAAATGTAAGTTGAATCTTTATGTCTTTTCCTTGTTTTATTTTATATGGAATATTTTTTGTTGACAAAATAAAAACCTTAAGTTAGGCACAGAAACGGAACGTTAAATTACATTTTAAGGTTTCGTTTTGGTTTACTTGTTTTAGTAAGGGGAATTTTTTTTGGTCATTTTTTTAGTTTTAAAGAGCATTTTTTTACATTTTTTGGGTCATAAATGCATTTTTAATAGGGCATTTTATACACATTTTTTTAGGTCATCAAAATCCCAGCCCTACTGATTACCAACGTCATTGGAGACATGCATAAATTTGGGACATTTGTCACGTGTCACGTGACACGTCAAAATAACATTACATTAAACTGTGGAAATTGAAATGGAAAATAAAAACTCGAGTTGTTAAAAAAATTGTTTCATACTCACAGCGGTGTCTAATCAGATTAAAAATAAAAATAAAATAAAGTCTTAATTTGTAATAACACTGTATATAGAAACTTTTAGACCACTTCTAAATAGTCATAATACCTACTGAAAAAATACTACAGTATTTATCCCCACTCAACCCGCGGGCTAAACGTCAAGCTCGCCTAATGGAGCTAGTATGTAGTGAGGAGGTCAGGGTTTGAATCTCAGCTTGGTGCCCTAAAGGTGATTACCTAAATGGTTTTCTCATAATTATTCCACTCAAATGGTGGTATGCATTTATTCAAATTCTACCTTCCTTATCTCTACCCTATTAGTGTAGGTTAATGTCTATAGAACGGATGGGTAGTAAGACACCAAGCGAAAATATGGTACCATAGTGACTATATAACACACCTTAGGGCCCGTTTATTCATGCGATTCGTGTCATCCGACAACAGAAAAAACGGACGGCAAAAACTCGTCCGGTTTGTAAGGTTCTTTTATGCATGCGACATTTAGTAGTCCGTTGAACAAACTAGATGGGAGAATGAAGACATTTTATCAGTGTTGCCCAATTGGTGTTGCCAATGCTTTGCAGTAGAAGATGGATCCGTGCGTGTTGTATACTGCTTATCGGTCTCACGGTCAACCTTAAGAAAAAGTCGAAAAAGATCCATCCCATTAACAGTGCAAGATACGTAGAGAGTGCAGTTCGTAATCTGCACGGAAAATTAAGAGACGACGGTGACCAGTTTTTCAATTATTATAGAATGTGTATTACATCGTTTGATGAGTTAGTGGTAACATTCCAAGGGACCGTTCTAGATAGGCCAAATTTAGTGCAGCTTCGACACAACTATACGACGCCACTTGCCGAAACCCTACTTGACGACACACAACTCGCGCGTTAGCATAAAAGGAACCTTTAAACGCCATGTGTATAGAGAAACCCGACAAGCTTTTGCCGCATGCGATTCCTAGGACACGACGACATGTTCTTTAAATCGCAACGACAGCTAACTCGGACGACAGAGCATAAAGGGATTTATTTGTTCTCATTTATTTATAAAAAGGACGAATTTTTGCCGTCAGTTGTCGGACGACACGAATCGTATTAACAAAAGGGCCCTTAGAATGAACTTGATATTATAACCAATCCGTATCACAGACACACGTTATTTGAATGTGCCAGACAATACTAGAATATACAACATCCTTCTAAAATACAGGCCTACACCAGTTTTACACCATAATAGTGTGTGTTTTTTGTGACGCACTTACGGAACATGATAACGGCGCATTACTCCTAGTCTGATCAATTTTTAATTGATTGCAACTTTACACGTGAATGTCATCATGGTAGTAACACTTAGGTAAGATAACGAAAACTATTGTGTGAATCGCATTTTATATTTAGTCCAATTATTGGTTAGGACAGGGGCTCCCAAACTGTGCGTCGCTGGTCTTAGTCCGGGGCGTCGCGGTTGGAGGAAAAACTAAAATTTATAATGCATAGTAATAATGTATAGTATCATTTTTAATGGTTAGTGAAAAAGTGAAACTGAAACCATAACATACAGGATGAGATGTTTCGCCATTATGAACAAATTGTAAGCAAGATATCAACTATAACAAAAATTTGTCTACTCTAATTCCTTCTTATTCATTTCTGTAATTTTGTTATAATTTTGTATTTTTTACATTTAAAAAAATACAAGCTAGTAATGTAAGGGCAATATTTTTCAAATGTCACCAAATTGCATTCGAGTATTTTTTTTAAATACTGGGTACAGGGGCGTCACACGGAAAATCTGACATGTGAAGGATGGTGCAGTCTTAAAAAGTATGGGAACCCCTGGATTAGGAGGAAAATAGTAAACATAATATTATGTTCATTCAAGTGGTATTATATCAGTTCAATTACTCTCTCATGAAGTGACTGTTTCAACACTGATGTGATTCAGTGGTAGGTCCAGGGAGTATTGTGGGNNGGGGGGGGCGGAGGTTGGACTGGCAAGGAAAGGGGGGGCAGAGGGGGTGGAATATAATAAGGAAAGTTAATGAATATATTATGACAGAAAATATTACCTTAATTTTTAATATAATCTTTGAATATGGTGTGTAACGTATAGTATTAGGCCTAATGCTTATATGAGCCTTACTTTTAACAAAGAAAACTCTTAAGAGTTTCAGATGTAAGCATCATAAAATAGTCAAAAAGATGTAAGCCTATAAATACAAACAAACCAAATTATCAACAATGATCAATCAATATAATACAAACCTGAAGCATACATAATATATTGCAGCAATAAGGCAACAGTAAAAGGGTTGGGCCAACATTATATCATATAAAATCAAAACAAATATTGTCATAGCCTGAATGAAACATCGTGGGGCTTGTGTTAATACAGTTAAAGCTTACAAATACCACTAGAACCTATTTAAAGTTTTATTTATGGTACCGGTAACTAAGTGTTTGAGTTTAAATGTAAGCCAAAACTTTTTTTTTTTTTGCGTGTATTGCGTTAGAATTTAAAAAAATCAATAAAATATTCTAAATGTGTACACTACGCTTTGGTTTACAAATATTGGTTGGGCTAAGTTTATTCCAATGTCTAAAAACAAATTTCATTTGGATAACTAAAACTGTTTTGACGAAATTTGATATATTTATAAAAACTAGCTAATTTCAGTTTTCAAATATATTTAGGGCCTATTGAATTTCAAATAAATTAAAGTTTTTAGGAGGTTAAAAGAAACAAATTATGGTATATTAGATTTTAGTTAAGTTTAAGATATCCAAAAAACTTATTAATTAATTGGATGAGGTATGTTTGTCTGATCCTCGTGGCAAGATACGGGTTGGATGTCACTTATCAGATACTTTCAAAATACATAATGGGTTGAAACAAGGAGATGCACTTTCTCCATTACATTTTAATATGGCCTTAGAGTATGCTATTAGAGTGATTCAAGAGAGTAGGGAAGGGTTGACACTAAATTATATATTGCAGTTATTAAAATGGGCACGGAATTTATAAGGAAGCTGTTACCAGAAATGCAGACATTTTATCAAAGGCTGGTGAGAAAATAGGTTTAAAAGTGGACGCTGAAAAGACTCGGTATATTATCACACATATTGGGGACGATAATTTAGAGATTACTTCAAACAAAATATAATTTCAGAAAGTTAAATATTTATGAACCAATTTAGCTTTAAATTACGATATTAGAGTGAAGATTAGGAAAATAATAGTTGGTCAGTAAGTTATTAACATCTCGCCTGCTTTCAAGGAGTGTAAAACTCAGAATATACAAAACAATTATTTTACCGGTTGTTCTCTATGAGTTTGAAAGGTGATCTCTTACCTTACGTGATGAAAAGAAAAGTAGGATTTTTGAGAACGAAGTGCTTAGGGAGGTATCTGGTACCAATAAGGATGAGGATACTGGAGAGTGGAGAAGGTTACTTAATGGGTTATATACCTTATATTTATTACAAGACAGTGCTAGGATAGTAAAATCTGGCAGATTATGGTAAAATCTTGTAAATTACGGTGGGCAGGACAAGAAGCGCTAATGAAAGAATCTCTAACCGTGTTCGGAGTATTGATTGGCAAATCCATTGGGAAGAGGCCATTGATGTGGACTGGATAGAACTAGCTCAAGTTAAGGAATGATGTGGACTGAATATAACTAGCTCAAGATAGGGATTTGGTGTAATGATGTGGACTGGATAGAACTAGCTCAAGATAGGAATTTGGTGTAATGAGGTGGACTGAATATAAATATCTCAAGATAGGGTTAGGGTGTAATGATGTGGACTGAAAATAACTAGCTCAAGATAGGGTTAGGGTGTAATGATATGGACTGGATATAACTAGCTCAAGATAGTGATGGGCTGTAATGCTGTGGACTGGATATAACTAGCTCCAGATAGTGATAGGGTGTAATGATGTGGACTGGATATAACTAGCTCAAGATAGGGATAGGGTGTAATGATGTGGACTGAATATAGCTAGCTCAAGATAGGGATAGGGTGTAATGAGGTGGACTGGATAGAACTAGATCAAGATAGAGATAGGGTGTAATGAGGTGGACTGGATAGAACTAGCTCAAGATAGGGATGGGTTTAATGATATGGACTGAATATAACTAGCTCAAGATAGGGATAGGGTGTAATGAGGTGGACTGGATAGAACTAGCTCAAGATAGTGATAGGGTGTAATGAAGTTATGAAGTGACACCCAGGCAATGGGGAAAGTAGTGCTCATATTTGTTTCCTTTATGTATTGTAAAACATTTTTTGGAGATGAAGAATCTTCCATGCTGTTTTGCAGGTTCATGCACTGATCCAATAGAACTTTGTCAGCTTCAAGGGCATTAGCATTATCACATTGGGGTTGGCACAAGTCAAACAAAAAGTCCCAAATATTTTTGTGGACTTCAAGTTGTTCGAACCGTTGTTTCAGTGATGTGAGTGCAGTATCAATTATGACAGAGACAAAATTACATTTAAATTGATCTGATCATTTTTGTACTCATCAAAATCTTCATATTAGAACTGTCTTTTTTTTTTCGCCCACGTGTCGAAGCTGCAAAGGCAGGATCAGCTCTAAATTGTTCTGCGAGTTCTTTCGTAATAATAATGGCATGTTCATAGCCAACATGTCTATATGAGGAGACATATTCCACACAATCCTTAGTTATAGAAGTAGCAGTAACAATATCCATTGCTGGAATTTGCATTGCCTTACTTTTTATTGTTTACTTGATACAAAATATCATACCTTACAACCAGAGAAATCAGGAATTCAAATTTCATCAACAGATCAGCTAAATAGTGTGCCTTATATCTCAGACCAGTATATGCAAGATTAGATTCAATAATTCCCATTAAAGCATCATAAACATCCTTTATCTGATATCTAATAGCCTTAACTATTAATCCTGCCTTCCCAGCCAGTAGCGCTTGATGGCTTGACAGTGAGGCTGGGGACATGTTTCTTCAATATTTCCCAACGTTGAGCGGATGCTGAGAACAACACGTAAATAATCTGCAGAACACCAAAAAGTGTGATGAGTAAAAATAATAAAAATCCTCCACCCCCCCCCCCCCANTTGGAAGGAAATAAGCACATTTCCTCACTTGCTCCAGGCGCCCCCGGTCCTTGGCGCCCCACTCGCCTCGCCCAAAGACCAGCCCTGTGTGTGTGTGTGTGTGTGTATGTGAAAGGGAAGGGGGGAGAAGGGGGTTCTAAGGCTCTTGGTGAAGTCCCCTTGAGCCTGAATAATACATATTATTTTTCGGAAGGTGAGAGGAGGGGGGGGGGGGAAGCCCCAAAACAACTCCCCCTTAGTGTGATTCTGAAAACAAGTAGCTGTCATTTAAACTTGTGTTTAATTTGATAGTAGCAAGCGTAGGTCATAATTTTCAGCGATGTTCAAGTACAAATGTAGGCACAGAGGAGATACCAACATCCACACATTAGCATGCTAAACAGTTATTTCCCTGTACTTTAAACAATATTAATCGTAATATCCATGTTTTCAAAAATATTTGAGTCAAGTGGTTTTAATCGTATGTATTTTATAGGAGCTATATATTATTAAATGAAAAAGATTCTGTTCTGTTTCAAAGTATACATAAAATTTGTAATTAATACATACATTGCTAATTTTATGAAATAAATTATATCTTTGTTGGTAACAACAACTTTTCGCAAAAGAAGGATGAAAGCAATGACCGCGAGAACGCACGTCAAATATTTTTTAGACATATAATCTTTTGCTTATTTCATGATAGCTACCATCATTATTTTAATACGTGTTTTATGAATGAACAATTTATGAAAATATCTTCTGTGTATATGGGAAAAAATAGCCTTAATTATGATAATATACTCAGATAACAGAATGGCGGCTAGAAGACTAGTTATTGTTAGTTTTGTGATCTTTTATTTTTATAATGTTTAAACAGCAAATAAGAAATATTGATTATTTTAAATAACATTTTTTGGCCTAGGCGGGGGTGGGTCTTATTTTTTAGTATCAATAAAATATTATTAAATATATAAGAGCCTACATAATAAAGGAAGGGTAGCATTGGATTGACAGGTCGAAATCGGCTCGCTAGTTGTGTTTGGACCATTTTACAGCCAGATTTCATAGGACCAGTTTCATACTCAGACTTAGAACACCTCAAGCGCGACGCTATACTAAATACAAGACGACACCCACCTAGAGTTGAATGAAATGGGTCATTGTTGCCCATGTAACGGGTCCATTCCATTCTGTTATAGGTGGGTGTCGTCTTGTATTTAGTGTAGCGCCGCACTAGAGGCGTTCTAAGTCTGGACTATGAAACTGGCCCCAGTCTAAGAAAAGAAGACTCATTTTATATTTTATTTTTCTATAGCAAAACTAAATTTTTGTTTAAATTGTTCTTTTTATGGGGGGAAAGATTTCCTCCACTATACCCCCCTCCCGTAGATCCGCTCTATTATAAAGGCAGTACTCACAAACTTGCGGCCCGCGAGACACGTCTGACCGGCCCTTTATCCGGCCCACAGTCATGAGCACACAAAAATAATAGTTTCTGGTCTATTTGTTGTTGTTTAAAAACAAGAGTACAGTGACAACTTTATTGTTTGCCTGAGTGTTTCAATGCTACCTCTGTTGAGTGAGCTATATGCAGTGTGAAAACCGGGTATAATATTGATAAATGTTGGTATTGACAGACAGCTCTCAACATAAACCTCCCTTTAGCCAGTTAGCGTTCTTCTCACTGTGACTTGGTGACAGTAATTAATAATAATAATTAATAATTGTTGTTGATAGCGTTGTTTTCCTTCACCTCTGACAAGAAGTGTATTAATCACAACTTGTGAATGTGTGGAATGCCAAGCCTCCACCGTGGTTCAGATCCCATGTTAAACTGTAGGTCCTCCACTTCATCTCACAATCACCCTACCATTACACATTAGCGTATGTGCGTATAACCCGAACGGGTAGTAAGACGCGATGCTGCTAATAATAATAATAATAATAATAATAATAATAATAATAATAATAATAATAATAATAATAATAATAATAATAATAATAAATAATAGTGTGTTTTTTTCCTCCGCCCTTGCAGTGTGTTGAGCCCAAGTGAATAATGTAATGCAGGCCAGAGAAATACTCTGACGAAGTATTTCTAAAATTAAAACAACTACGTATTTACCTGCTTCATTGACCGAACGATCTGAGGCATCACTCTCGTTTAAGACCGGCCTGCTGATGACAGGGAGCTCGAGGTTCGAATTCTGGTCAGGTATACTAAGGGTGGTTTTCCCTAAATGGTTCCCCACTCTCCTTCCATGCAAATGATGGTAGACTACCTCTAAAATGTGTCCTTCCTCATCCCGACCCCATTAGAGTAATTATCATGTGTATAGTTAGTAAAACGTGATACAAAAATGAAAATAAACAAAAACCAAACAAATTACGTATTCAAGGTGATAGAAAACTATAGCATTGTCTGAAATAGTTATATTCAAAATAATTATAAGCATATTAAGTTTTAAATATGTAGCATCAAGTAGCTGTTATAGAGCCAAATCGGTGTGCACGCTGAATAAACGTCAGGATCGTTTGATTAGTTTTCCGGTGAAAGGAAGAGATGGGTTGGAATTCCGGTCTGATGTATTGAGGGTGACTTTTCTAAATAGTTTCCCACACTACTTCCACACAAATGAGGAATAATTTCCTCTCAATTCTACCATCCTCATTCCTTACCCATAGCGTGATTAAAATGTGTATTGTCCTAGTAGGTGTTAAGACTATTATAATTATTAGGTGTTCTGTCTTACGGTAGGTCCACTCCCTTTGTCAGTAAACTTAGACCGCCAATACACCCTGTCCTCTTCCTCCTTCTTACTAAGCTCCTCTTCCTCTCATAAACCTTTCCTTCTATTACGTCATACAGAAGACAGCTCCTCCTAAAGATGTGTTCTATCCGGTTTGCTTTGCACCGAAGATTCACATCCAAAATGGTTCTTCTTCATTTGTCACCCTGTCTGTCCACTTGATCTTCTCAAGTCTTCTCCAGCGCCGCATTTCAAAGCTTTTCAAATATTTCTTTTCCATCTTCCTAAGAGTACAAGTTTCTACTCCATACAGTACGATGATCCAAATATAACATTTCGTCAATTTCTTGCTCAGTTCCAAACTCAAGTTGCTAATCAGCTGATCTTCTTGTTGAAAGGTTCCTTGGCCATGGCGATCCTTGACCTAATTTCCTTGATGTATTAGGCATCCTTTGTCATCAGACTTCCCAGTTACTTGATCTACTCTATGTTTTCCAACTCTTGCTAAGATAAGAAGAATAAAAGAATAAAACTAAGTAAACGTGTTTCTAAAGGTCCAACAGAAAATAAGTTAGAGATGCACACAAAATAAACTTTTTAGGATCGATAAAAATATTTGGTTACGGACTAAATATCTTTACACTTGCAAGTTATATGTACATACTTGTGATCATCCTTCACCTGTATATTCAAGATACCTTTTTGGTTCGTATCACCGTGTCTTACTACCTGTGCAGGCATTTTAGAGATGATCTACCCGCATTTGCTTGGAAGGAGATTGGGAAACCATTTAGGGAAAAACCACCTTCAGTAGACTCAATTAGGATTCGAACTCCGATCTCCCCGTCATCAGCAGGCCAGTATAACACGAGAGTGACACTTTATAGCAGTGGTATTCAACTTTTTCTTGTTCGCGTACACCCAAATATAGTTTCCCTTCTACTTAGTACCCCCAAAGTTGTTGGTGCACAATACAAGCTATACGTACTCTATAATCTACATCTAGAGGAGAGAGGGGAGAAAATTGTGCTTCTAGATCACAGGTCCTTACGTACAAGTCTATTGTGACTAACCCAATATGGTCCTACCAGGAGGGCCACGTGCATCTTCCAACATCCCCCAACTAGATTCATATGTCAAGCACAGACACAACACCCAGACCCCCGGCCGCTAATTCATCACTGTGAAAGCGGAAACCAGCATTTCACCAATGATACATTCTGCGGCCATACCGAGAATCAAACCTGGGACTAAGGGCCAGTTTCATAGTCAGATTTAGTACGCCTAAAGTGCGAGTCGATACTAAATACAAGACGTCACCTACCTGAAATTGAATGGAATGGGCCAGTTTCATATGCGAAACTGGCCCATTCCATTCTGGTCTAGGTAGGTGTAGTCCTGTATTTAGTATCGACTCGCACTTTAGGCGTACTAAATCTGACTATGAAACTGGCCCTTAGGCTTAGTAGGCAGACACGCAACCAATTGAGCTGAGACGTCGGACATTGTGGTTAAGGTAGTCAGCCACAAGTTTTGGGTATCCTGGTTCGACTCCTAGTGGTGCTTCTAATGAATATATTTCCTTGATGTAAATGTGTTCGTCCTGCTATCCAATTAGTAACTTAAATATCTTAAGCGCTAGGGATGGATGTGTAGTATTATGAGTAACTGCCCTAATTTCGATTAGTGTGTAAGTCGTGTATTGTTATAATATATGTTTAAAAAGTGCGTGTCAAATAATCCATTTAAAAATAATAAATTCCGTGTAGCTAGTAATTTAATATTTTCCCTCCCCCCACCCGTACTGACAATACGAATTAATTACAAATTTGCGTGGACTGAGAGTGGAAAACCATTTTGTAAAAACCACCAGCACACCCGGCTGGAACTCAAACCCCAATCTCCCTCGTCACCGGTAAATCAGACTATATTAGCTTGGCCACCGCAAACGGGGGTGGGGTGGAAGTGACGGTGAGCGGGGCAATCGCCCCGGGCACCGTGAACAAGGGGGCCCTCGTACCCATTTGTGTTAGTAAATCGTTTTAAAAATGTAAAGATTGAATATATTATAAAGGCATTAGATCACATTCCAAAGGATAATGTGGCCAAGTTTTTAAAATACATCTTGTACACATTGAAAATAAAATGGTATAATCTGTTGTATTATAAAACATCAATGTAATTAAATCGGTAAAGTGAAAAGAGCAACAGTTTTATACCGGTAGCACCGCTACGACATGAATTAGTTCAGCTGACAGCCCGTGAGTCACAGGCCTCATGATGAAACTTTTCTTTCTCTCCACTATCCACTATCTTCTAATAAATTGGCTGACACAGTGAATAGACAGACATTTAGACTACATATCAATAAATATTTTGATTGTATTAATTATGATTTATCAAAGTGAATACTGAATGACTACGTAGTAATATTCTGAATATTTCACAGCTACACCAGCAATTTATGATGTGCTACCTTCGATTTTTCAAATTGTGTGAATAAAATACCGTATTTATACTCAAATATATTTATTTAATCCTGTTATTCAATAGTAAAAATTGAGATGTATTCCTGGGCCGGGCCTATCAGCCATGGTGTCAGCTGACAGGTATGTGTTATGAATTAATTATGACTATTTGAGATAAAAACATAATTAAAAAGTGAGAAGCATAACCTTTGGATGATCTTAAGACTGTTTTTTAATTGGTGACACACTGCACAATAAAGGTTGCGCCACTTGTTATTTTCTCCATAACAGTAACCCTTATAATTATGGGGTGAATATGAGATGGTGTGAGTGGTGGGTGGGGGGGG